>JAEAOA010001963.1:0-30000 GCA_016746295.1 Potamilus streckersoni
ATTATTTTTGCAAAAATTTTTCTTATTTTTATAAAGAAAATATTATATTTCGCTGAAATGTTATAAATAAAATATATTTCGCTGAAATTTTCTTGTTTTTATAAATAAAATATTATATTTTGCTGAGATTTTATTGTTTTTTAAATAAAATATTATTCAGTTAGGTATAAATTTTACAAAAAGTTGTAGATTTTCTCATTCCATCGTGTATATGTTTTACAAAAAGTTATAGATTTTCTTGTTGCTATGAATAAAATATTATATTTCGCCGAAATGTTCTTGTTTTTATGAATAAAATATTATATTTCGCTGAAATTTTCTTGTTTTTATGAATAAAATATTATTATTACTACGCTAACAAACAAAAATTAAAATAAATTATTATTTATATTAAAATCTGTGAATGTCAGAAAATTTATAATTGAGTCATATGTTTGCATGAATTATTTCAGAAATCAACAGATTTTGTAAAAATGAGTCATGTTTGCATGAATTATTTCGGAAATATGTTGATTTTGTAAAATCTAGTCATATATTTGCACGACTTCTTTCAGAAATCTACAGATTTTATAAAATCGAGTCATATGTTTGCATGAATTATTTATAAAAAATCTGAAATTAGGCCCAAAAACAAAATAAATTATTATTTATATTAAAATCTGTAAATATGAGAAAATTTATAATCGAGACATATATTTGCACGACTTATTTATTTAAAATAACATTTAACCACGAAATATCTTCATTTTTTTCTCCTACTCTACAAACATATGTATAAATTAAAATATAACGTCTCCCCGCGCAGGTCCACAATATTACAGTCTTGATTTGTGAGTTTGAAATTCATTCTTGACAATAACGGATTATGTACACGCAGGTAAACTTGATTTATTGGCTCAGATACAATCAGCCAGCCTGGAGGGGATTGGATACTAGATGAGTATAATATATACCCTTGATGAGCCTGATTAGACTTAGAGAGGTCAAAATGGTAGCTATTATCAGTTATATCGCAAACTAGACTCAGTGCGAGTGTGGATGTTATATTAACAATATTAGGTGAGATGTGACGACCTGTTCCATATGGATCATTATTATATTTGAGAATTGCTGGGGGTGAAATTCATTTTTTCCAGGAATGTCATATTCTTTTAAAATGTTCATCAATAAGATCACTAACTCATTTTTTTAGCTACTCGGCGTCAAATCCGGGTATTATAAATGTTGGTAGCTGTTCTTCTGTAATTCCGTAATATTTCATAAATACTGTCTTAAATAATCACTTATGACTTACACGTTGACTTTGGTCATCTTCATTAACTATATAAGAGCTAGAAAGTCTATCTGCCAGCACGTTTATTATTTTCTCTCTGTCAACAATAGACTTATTTACGAATTCTAAGTCTGCTACAACTTGATTTAGATGTTGTATTGTTTCAATTATTTGATTTTTTAAATCATCGTTATAAAAAGTATTGATGCTGGAAAGTAAATTTTTAAGATTATTAAACACGTGTTCGTGTTCAGATTTAATCGGTCTTGATAATGAGATAATTTGCTTGGAATACTAACAACTTGCCAATCGGTAGTTCCATCAGATTTATTTTTATTTGCGAATACTAATGAATTATATGGTTGCTGTCCACCAAATGGTTTTGATCTAATATTAGGCCAGCTATAATAAACACGTAACTGAGCTAATGCTATCTCTTTTACTAGAATTGCATTTGGAAAGTTAACGCTAAATTCAGGATTGGTCGAACTTATTGATATCATGGTAGTTTTTGAAGGAGTTGTATTAGCGATGATCTGCTACAATATCTCTCTCGACTCAGTTGCTGACATTACTGTTATTATTATTGTTTAATTCTCCATTTATTTTGTCAGTAGAATCACTAACAATTTTGAATGCTTCATCGTAAGTTTTAATTATCGTTACGAACTCCTCGTCAGTTATGTTACCATCACTGAGATAAGTGGAAATATATCCAGATAGTTTAGAGTATGTTGCTGTTGCTGTGTGTAATTTTATCATATACTCGCGCAATTTATAATTCGTACATGTAGTTATCATTTTAGCAATAATATTAAAAATGCCTGCTATAGTCGTTGATGTTGAAACAATAATTGTTATTATTGCTGGAGCTGTCAACGTTAATGTTGATAATATTAATCTGGATCCAGCAACAATAGCGGAAACTTAATAAACAATTATATCAATAACGACCATACGTCTACGATATTTTTTTTACTTTTATTGTATAAAGGTCGATGGTATTTTTTAGTTTGGTCAGACATTGACATGCTTGATTATATCTATGACGTTGAACGTCGATAGATGACGTAGTTATTTGATCCATTATACTATAATATTAAATAGTTAATTCAGCTACAAATTCCAAACACCAGCTATAACCGACTTCGACTGGAATTGTATTAACAAGTTCAAGTGTAAATGTTTCTTCAAACCCATTTAATAATAATATAGATAAAGTTCCAGAAGACGTATTCAAATTACGTAATTGAGATCTGGTTGAAATATTAAAAATTTCAACGCTAATCACTGTGAATCTATACACACCAGTAACTTCTGCAGTGTGTTTGATAGAATTATTATTTTGCTTTGTCCATGTACCAGACCCAGAAGCAACAGTATACACAATATTTTTAATCTGTTTGTGAGGAATTTTAATCAGGTCTGTTTTTTGAACAATATCAGGAATTCCTCCAATAATTTCATTAAGTTTTTTGTTAATATCAGTAAGTTTTATATTAGCATTTGGTGGCTTTCCAAAAAATTCATTTTTGAGTGTGTTTATATTTTCGCGAAAACCTAAAAATGTGTTTAAGTGACCGGTAAATTCAGTTTCGATTTTGGCTATTTCATTAATGATTGGAGTCTGTTTATCATCGACGTATTTTTTGTTGTAGCATCATTATCTGCAGTTGGATTTCCAAGATTTGTAATTTTATTTTTGTTCATAATAACGTATCTCATTAAATGATTTACCAGAATCTGTATTTTACCCTGATCAGTAAATATTATCATCAACTGCAGTAGGAATTCGTGTAAGTACGTCTGACAGTTGTACTTTACTCGTCTTTAATCGTCCTTGCTTATCCTGAAAAATAACCACTTCATTTTGATCCACACTTGCAATATTAAATAAATCATCAATCTCATTTCTAAGTTGATCGAGGGTTGCATATTTAGATAAATCACCTGGTTGCTGAGCTTTACCACAAGCAGATCTTCCATAAATATCTACCATTATATTTTACTGATGTTTGTTTAAATGTGACAACGTGGTATATTCAAGCACGACTTTATGAGGTGGTTTTCTTGGCGATGCCATGAATATAGCATCAAGTACATTAAGTACTTCTCGACCACATATTGGTGGATCGGTTAATGTTTGTGTAGGCAACGTTGAATACCAGATTGGTGCAGTATTATTACTGACATAATGAATAAATTCTTTTGGTGGCGCTAATCCATATGAATCAAAATAAATAATTCCACGTGGATCAATTTCATACGCCACCCAATGCGTACCTGATCCAGAATTTTGATCGAGATTTATAATACTTGTTTCAGTATTGTTTGTCTGTTTTGGTAATTGATCGCGCATGAAAACACATCTAAAGTTTTTTATTTTTAATTTTTTTAACAGCATCGAGTAAATCAAAATTGGACATAGGCGAGATTAGTAAACTGTCCCTGGAAGTCTTAGGCCTTTTCCGTAACACGAAGGCGGGGTCCCTCGTAATCTGAGACCTTTTCCCTTTTTTAGATGTTCGTTTTATTCCATGTCCGGTCGCTTTCTTTAATGCCATTCCAGTGGCTGTTCCAACAGCGCCTAATGCAGCAGATTTTGCAACAGCTGGGGCTGCAGCGGCTATTAATGCTGGTATAGCTGCGAGAAGGGGAAATATACCACCCGTTTTAAAAGTATCCTTAATAGTTGCCGCAGAAAGATCAAGTTTGACACATTTATTTGTTTTTGTTTTTTTTTTGCTTTATTAAAGTTTTTGAATTGACGATCGGTTAACGATAATATTTGAACCACTCATGTGTTCCTTTTTTTAATGTTATTGTTATTCCACAGCTATTATTTGATGCTGATTGCAGTCTTTTGATCTGACCAAGAGTCAGAGTAACATCAACGTGATTATATGACATTTATAATACTGATAAATAATCTAATTACACATTACATATTTTCTACTGGATCATCAACGACTCTCATTCGTCCACCAACACCTTCTATGAGCATTGATTTATCGCTAAGTATAATAGCAATTACTCTATAATTATCAATAGCTCCTCTATTAACACTAGCTCGAAAATGTGTATCGACTACTGATTGGTCAAATCTAAATGTTCGAGCATAAAGTAATAAATAGGATATAAGCTTGTAAAATCTAGTTGTGATATTTGTAATCCAGTATCAACATTTTGATCACGGCCCATGAACGACATAAGACGATAATATGCACGTGCTACATGATTTTGATCAAAATTAAGTAATATATCCTCGGATGGTTCTTGATGTCCATTTATCGTTAACGAAACCTCAGAAACACCGAGTTTATCAAATATCATAATACTACGCGTTTGATCATTTACTCGTGCAGCATTTTGTAATGCAATAAATATATGTCTTGGTGCAGAAACACCTTGCTGAGAGGCTATCTGCCATGTAAATAAACCGTTAATATTACTCTGGATAGCATCTGTAGTCATTGTCAGCCTTGATTCATAAAAGATAATAATCGTTGTTCTTCATGAATTGATGGGTTCATTACTAGCATCAAGAGACTAAGTTTTGTAAGAATTACCATACCAGCATCACCGGCGGGTCTCCATATTGTATCATCATCTGCAGCTTTTCGTACTAGTACAACTGTATGTTTGGCTCCGAAAATGACTTTTCTGACATTTCTACAAAATTCAAAATTATGTGATAGTGGAATTGCACATGAAAATATTCTTCTGTTTCCTTTCAACACCGCTCGACGTGTTGTAAATCCTAAGTTAAAATTTACATTAACGCTGAGTGATAACGAAAATGCAGCAGCAGGCCAGGCTATCATTCCTGCTGGTTGTGGATCGGATGCAGTTTCCCGCGGTGTTTGTATTAAATTATACTGTCTATTTTCTGGAAAATCAGTTATATCCTTTGCGAACAACATTGTCGGACCAGCTGATCTTGAATAATCGTTGCTGTATATTGCAAGACAAAGTATGGTTGTAGCTACGTCAACATCGTTTTGAATTGATTCAATATTTTTCCGTCAATCATGTACGTTGCGCTATCAAACAACGCCATAATACCATTATTAACAAAGCCAACACTAATTTCTGCTGCATATTCAGTATTATCGGTTTTTAATATTTCACCTTCGACTTCAATAAAAGCTTCTGAGGGCAGAAAATATCTACTTGCATCATGAACCTGAAGTTCAATTCTTCCTCGTTGATTTGAAATTCGTGCTTCATAAGAATAATACTGATAATCGTTTATGGACTCATCTTTGAGAACTGGTGCTTCCATGTCAAACGCGTAGTCACTCATACGCTTAAACATATTTATTATAATTATTATCGTCTAAAACGAAGACCATTTCGGGAAGTGAGACCACTTCGGGAAGTGAGACCACTTCGGGAAGTGAGACCACTTCCTGCTATCAGACTATCGGTTATGCTTTCTCTTTTTGTGATAAAGGTATATCAGCCATAATTTGCATCGCCATTGCTGCTAATTTTTGATTAGCGGCTTGATTTATTATTTTACTTACACTTGCGGGCATCACTTCAGTACTGGGCAATTTCACCGACTGAGATCGGACAGGTTGTGGTCTGTGTATTAATCGTGTTAGTCTATTTTTTATCGCTGAGAATGCTTTACTGGCAAGGTTACCAGCAACACCTATACCTTTTTCACGAACAACATCAATAGCTTTCATACCCAGCTGTTTTGTAATTGGTATTGCTTTTGGGGCTAGTCTTCTAAACAAACCCTGAGCAATATCTCCTAACCCATCTCCGTAGCTTGCCCTGTAAATCGGTATTCGAGAATTAATTGCCCTGACCATGGTTGGTCCACGTTGAGCATTGTGTAATATCATTTTATTATTAATTAACTTTATCACTAATTGCGTCTAATCACTGTGACTTAGTCGCTGTGACTTAGTCACTATAATAGTCATCGGCAATTTCAATAATAAGTGATCGATACACATCAATATCCATAATACCGCCACTAAATAATCTTTTACAAATATCTGCTGCTTCGTTAATGATTTCTGGGGAATTAGCTCGTTTTCCTCCAATCAGAATTTCTAGTCGTTCAACATCAGCAAGGACGTTGTTAGGACACTGAGTAATAAGACCACTTCCGAAAGAGGTATCCGACGGCCCTTCTTCACCTTTTGTTTGTGTTGGTTGTGGTAGTGGTTGTAATAATATAGGTAATTGTTCTGGAAGTGATGATTGTTGTGGTAGTGGTATCAATACTGGTGATCGTGGTAATTTATATGATGGCGTTTGTTGTTGCTTTGGTGGTTTTGGAGTTTGTAGTAACTGATGTGGTGGCGTTTGTTGTTGCTTTGGTGGTTTTTGTATAAAGTTAATATACTGTATATAATTAGGATCACTATTTCTGGCCTGATTAACGTTATAGCGTATACGGAATATCAATTTGTTCCAATTATCATGACTTACAAATTTGTCAGCATATTCAGGTTTTAAAAACTTTTTTCTATCACTAAAACTTTCCACAGCAAACGCAGCTAAATCTTCTACATTTTTAACGCTTTTAATATCAGCAATAAAATCTACGCCAAATTTATAACTTATGTTAGATAGATCACCTATTTCAGCACGAGCTTGGTCTGCATCTTCAGGCATTTCTGGGACTGGCATTGCATCAGCTATTTCGGCTGGAAGTTTTTCGAGAATGTTTTTGTTTTCTTAGTTCTTTTTTCTATTTTCTGAATTGCTTTAGCTGTTTGATCTAACACAGGTTGAATACCTTTAGTGGTCTCAGTGATAGGTTTAAATAACTGTTTTGTATCCTCCTCAAATTCAACTTGAGATTTCTGACGCGATTGTAGTTGTTGTTTGACAGCATCACGGATAGGTAGATATTTTTTAATTGTCTTTAATCGCTCTCGACCTAATTTAACTGAGAGTGGTTCGCCAATATTCATTATTAAATAATATTTATAATAGATGTTCAATTGAATTGAGTGCTGGTAAACAAAAATCGCTAAAAATGCTTTTCTATTCTCTGACAAATTAAAGATAAAATAAATCTTTTTTCTGACAATTATTACCTAATTATCTGTTACCTTGTGCGTCGGACTGCGATCAGGGATTCATTTTAAAATTGCCTCACAAGATAATGCAGTCACTCGGTCGCCTGATATATTCGGCCCACAAAACAGTTCGGACGCTAGCTTAGAAACTGCTCGCACTTAAGGCACTCTATGCCTGCATCGGTCTATACGTAGTAAATTCAAGCCACACATGCCAGACCTAGGCGGCTAGGTACACCTGTCTTCGCACTTAAGACACTCTATACCTGTATCGGTCTATACATAGTACATTCAAGCCATACATAATAGACATAGCCGCCAGGTACACCTGCCTGTCTGCCTGCCTGCCAGCCCCAGATCGTCCGCAGCCTAGGGGTACCCTGTACCAGATAGCGCCTAGGTCAGCCTAGTCAACAGCCCCAGTATTATCTGTATAGCGAACAAGGAGACATGGTGCTTGCTCGGTTCGCAAGGTCGCTATACAAATTCTATACAAATGCTACACCAATTTTGTTCACTTTCACTGAAGCACCCTAAATTTGCATTTTTGTCTATATAATAGTTCCGGAAACTATATGTGGGTAGTTAGTTAGAAATGTTTATATCCTTCCCCGTTCATTTCAAACTATGCGTCTCGCTAATAGACCACAGGCTTTGTCACTACCATCCCGGGGAAGAATCAGCTCTGCTGGTATCGTTCACACACACTAAACCCACAGCTAATGCATTGCGTCCCATATAATAGTACCGATATCTAAATGTTAGAAATACCTGAGTCCCGCTAAGAGACCACAGGCTTTGTCACTACGAACCCGGGAAGAAAATTCAGGTCTTTAGGGAAGAAAGTTACGGGCTAAGGAGAGTTTCTAACTAAGTACTCACATACAGATTCCGGCACTATTATAGGGGAAAAAATGCAAATTTGCAGTGGGTTTGGTCTGAACTATATTGTCAGAGATAATTTCCCGAGCCCGTGTAACGACCAAATCCGTGATTAAATAGAGAAGAATGTAAACATGGACCGAAAAAAACGGCTTGGATATTAAACCTATCGACCGAAAACACAGTCTGGGGCAATATGAACCGAAAAAAACGATCATGAGGCAGTAAATCCGTAAACACTATGGACCGAAAAATGGCCTGGATATTAAGCTTGTCAACAATATGGACCGAAAATGAGAGAAGATGTATAGAGAGACAATGGAATGTAATTGTGGGTGATAGTGATGACGATAAGGAATTTGAAGGTACGCTCCAGGTGATTTTGTTTGGACGAAAAGGCACGCTTATGACATACCTATTGCTTTATATACATGAGCAACAGCAGAGGGGGTGAATCTCTACATGATATTGCTCGAGTTTTTAACGTAAAAAATAGTTCGATAAAATCAGGGTAAAAAATGTCAATAATAGTATAACAAAACTGAACTAAACTCATTTGGTTTTTAACCGTCCGTACGGTAATATAAAGGTTAAAGATTTTGGTTTAGGGTTCTTGACCCTTTTTCAGCCTCTATAGAAACCATTATTTCAGGTTAATTTCACGAGCAAAATTTTGTAGGATTCACTACCTCTGCTGCCTCCATAGACAAATTTTTGCCTTTCATAAGATTCGACCCCCAATCGCAATTTTCGCAGCCATTACGTTAAACCTCTCGGCTATCGATACATTACAGAAATATATTGAATATATACTTAACTAAACAACAGTAGTTTTAAAAACTATAGTGTTTGACTTTTTATTTTAAGAGAAATCACATTTTATTGTTTCAGTTTCCAAACATTATAGATATATTTTTAATTCTGCATAACATAAATGATACTTTTAAAGTCTGTGTTTTACCAGGTCAAAATCGTATGTTCTTAAAATAATTTTACGCACATAGGAATTGGGCCACAAAATACGGCAGAATGCAGAATCCATCATATTGTTTGATGCATTCTTTGTGGTGTATAAAAATAAAAACAATTAATCCGCATACGCATTATTTAGTTTATTTATTGTACACAACGAATCTATTATAGGTTCAGAAATGTGAAATATATTGTATTCGTTCTACTACGCATAGCGTGGAACAGATCTTATTAAACAGCGTGCTTTGAATTTAGTATATTTAATTGCAATAAAAATACAAATATGTGAAATATATATAACCGATTCTTTAAACAGAGATTTCTTTTTTCGTATTTTATGTACTGTTTTCTCAGATGTGCTAGTATTTTGTATGTGATAAGTGAGTAAATGCTATTAAAATACAGATAAACATAACTGCGATAAAATCGATATAATGGATTTAATTCTACAGCGAGCTTAGAGCAGCCAATCACAATTAACTATGCACTTGTGAATCCCGCACGTTGATTTTATGTAATCAATGGGTAAAGTATAATTTTATCAGTAGGGAATGAGTTGCCCAATTAGCATTGAAAAGACCACAGGTAGGTTTGTAAAACGTTACTATGTTATCAATCATTAGTATATAGTGATTCTCCATCAAAGAATTATGATATATCTGATTATACGTGTGTGAACAAAGATTTTCGTTGAGTTTACTAGTTTTAGCTGTGTGAAATCCCAAAGAGTGTTAACGGGAATTAGCATTAGGGTTTAAATTTATTTGTCAAATACAGGTTCTTTCCAGTTCTTTTGCTCGTATAGTGTAGATTTGTATGAGCAAATTACGATAAAAAACCGGAAAAAAACTAGTATTTGGTCAACAAATTTAAAACATAATGTTAATTCCCGTTAACACTCTTGGGGATTTCACACAGCTAAAACTAGTAAACTCAACAAAAAACAATGATAAAATCGACTAAAATGCCTGAAAAATAGCGTAAAAAACAAGTTTTGATAAAAATCGAACAAAATAAAAACTTTACAAAAATAATTAAATCTGATTAAGTAGAGAGTGTTTCATGATATAGAATATAGTTTATATATATCGTTGTGGAGTACAATCTTATAATTCTGAATAAACTAAATAATAACAACAACTACAATAACTGAAAAGTTTTGTGCTTGTCCTAGTCTCGCTTAATTATCTAAGAACCTGAACATGATATTTTGCTCAAATTTCAAGGAATAAGCAGACTTTGTAATCCCTTCGGCAACTGATTTAATTGAGGGTGGTACAATGTTAAAGTATTTACTAGCGGAATAAATTGACTTGAACATATTTTCTTCTCCAGATTCTTTATTCACAGATTTAATAGCTTTTGCAAATCATGCACCTCCAGTTATTCCAAACCTACAGTTTTCACTTTGCGTGATAATACGTAAATTTTGAAGTGAGTTGTCAACTTTACTGTTGTTTATGTGGTGGACCACATACTCGTCTTTGATCGGTCCCAAAAAACATTCGATCATAGATCTGTTTGATAAATAATTTTATTTCCTTTTGTGTTAAACGAAAGATAACCAGCATTGGTAACACTACCTACTGGATTTTTCAATCTACAATTTCTAATAATACCATCACGATTCGCTTCATAATTGGTTATGATTGGATGAGGCACAAACTCATTTTGCTCCATTTATATACTATATACGATTTGTTTAAATCATTGTTTTGAAAATCTAGCTAGATAATCTTCTTCGCGTTTTATGATAGATTGAGAGTTATATTTTTTATCGTAATATCTTTTTAACTCTCTGTATCTTTTTCCACCGCATTGCGCGCAAAGGTGCGTCTTTCCACGCACACTAGCACCACACAGCATACACGGTTTCGGTCCTAGACTCCCATTTCTCACGCATTGCATGTGATAACTACAGAACTCGTTTACGCAATTTTTGTTACACGGAGATGTATAACCAATCTTAAGCCAGCGGCAATTGTGATTTGGTTGAATCATATATAAATGATTAATACTTCAATTTAGATACATATATGCCTTAATTAAAATATGCAGGAATTATCCGCAATTGAGCCTGCTGCAGCTAGATTTGATCTTGGCAGACTACACAAATTTAGTTTCTCGAAGCAAGATCTAGCTTTAACAAATGCGGATATAACTAAACGCATTAGTGAAGCCAAGAAGGAGTTCCGCCACGATGGTGCGGTTCATGTGTGGTCCACATTCAGGATTGGAAATAATATCTATGTTATGAATGACAAACGAGGTAAAGAGATCATTGACTATCTCGATGTTTGGAAATATATTATTTTAGTAAAATTTATTGTAAATATAGAGGATGATATTTGGATCATCCGAGACAAGCGCGAATCCATCCAAAAGTCAGGGAATAATATTATCCTCGGTGCAAATTCCAAACCAGGAATTTTGACTGGAATAGACAAGCCGTATTATGAGCGATCTTATCCAGTAACTGCTGTTGTGTACGCACTCTATCCATTACATGATAAACCTGACGTAAAGGATCTCAAGAAAATGAAAGTGTCATCCTTGACTAGAATAAACTGTGTGGCTCAGCGAGTTATAGAACACTTCACAAACGCGATACGGGAAACGTTTTAACAGATAAAAGGCGTAAAAAAATAAACATGTGGGCTGAAAAAGTTAAAGACACTGGAGCGTCTATCAGCGACGTTGCTGAGCTAGAAAAGTTATTAAGATTTCCAATAACAGTGAAGACGTTGACAGGAGAGATTTTGCACAAAAAAAAAATATAAATCCAGAGGAGCTCCTATAAATATTATTGATCATAACGCGCATGCATGGACTGATGCTGTAACTGTATTTCCACGAGAAAGAATGGTTAAATTTTACCAAGATGATGTATTCGATGCCATAGGTGATATTAGCATGCGTGACCCTGTTTCTGTGTGGTTTTTTCAGAGTCCTGAATGTGATCGTTATGATCAGTTTGTATGGTCTAACGGTGATAATTATCGTACAGAATCTCTTTATAAAGAAATGGAAAACCTTGCGCTGAAATATACTTCTGACGATGTCAAAGTTAGACAATTACTAAGTAATTGTTTTGCCGTACCATCGATTGCTGCTCATTTCGCTCAGGAGAAAAACTCGTGGAAACCGACACGATTAGAATTTCTTGAAGATGTCGTGAAAAGTATAGAATACGGACACGGTGGATTGTGGAATACTAAATATAATTACAAAGACGTTATCTCAGTTGACATGGTAGCGTGTTTTCCTGGAAGTTTTCTTGGATATGGAGAGTGCTCTAAATACTTTAATAGATTTGGATATCCTACACATGACATGACTAGGGTTGCGATAAATGGACCCTTACCAGATTTTGATTTAACAGGATTTGCTCATGTAAAATCATTCGAGCTTAGAGAAGGTCTCTGTATGACTTTTTATGCGTGGTTCGGAAAACACTTTTCAGAAAAATGTTGGGCTCCAATAGTTCTGCTAAGATATATGATCGATGTTGGAATTTTAGTATCGTTGAAAGCATCTGAAGCTATTATATCATATCGCGTGCAAAAGCAAGTTTGGTTGCCAGAACCTGCTAAACACGATGAGAAATTTGCAAAAGATCTCGGTAGAAAAATAATTGGTAAGTTTACACAAGGAGGATCAAATAATCATAAACGAACTTGTACAAGATTTATCATGGACGACGCTGAACTCGATTTCATAATCGCTGATACGATGGAGAAAGACACATTTATAAGTCGATGTAATGCTTATTTATCAGACAAAACAAAACTAGGTACCATTGTGATCTATACTGATGGCGATTCACCACAGTTTACTCATCTAAGATCTTCGATGATAGCTTATGTTTCGATAAATCTATTATCGATGATAAACAGATGTCCTCGGTACGCTGTTAGAGTCGCGACAGATTCATTTGTTGTACACAAAAAGTATAAAGATTCATTAAATCTCAGTAATGGTGAATGGGGAACGTGGAGGATAAAACAAGAAAATATACCTAGTTATTGTGAATCTGCCGATGTTGAAATTGAGGAAACATATTCCTGAAATAATCAAGTATTAAAATCATCTGCGCCATCCGTGTATGATCCTGTATCTAGACATAAGATTGTTTATCCTAATGGGTGTGGAGGTTCAGGTAAAACAACACGCGCGATTAACTTATTCATGAGATTAGATATGATTGTCTTAACACCAACGCACAAACTCGCCAGGGAAATGAAGCAACGACATGTAAATTTGTGTACATATCATAGTTTCTTTAGATGGTGCGGAGACACATGGACCCCATCACGATTGGGTGAAAAATGTTACCTAAAATTATCATATGGGACGAGATATGCACGGTGCCTCTGGAAGTATTACAAAAAATTTCTTGATTGGTTGTTACTAAAGAATACTGCTGTGATTATGTGTGGCGATCATGGTCAACCACCACCCTTTGTTGGGCAGTCTCCACATGAGTGGCTAAAGAACAATGTAGATTATTATGAAGAAATACTTGATGATTATATAGCCGTTGATGAGTCGCTGAAAGAATTTAAAAGAATAATACGACTACAAGCAGATAAAATACAATGTGAAGTAATGCGTGAGATAATTCCAGAAACATCCATGACTGATTTTTGGACCCTATGGAAACCTGCTGATTTGATAGTTGCTAGTAGAAAAATAGTTCGTGACAAAAAATTATATGCGTTACACAAGAAAAAATTCCCAAAGTTACCTGTACCGTTGTTTTATCGCCCTGTAGATACTAGACAACAAAATGTTGATGTTAAGTTTCCTAGTGCAGATAACGAAAGTGTCCGAATACAATATCTTGTGTTAAATGATATTGTCCTTGTCGCTGTTGATGTTGTCGAGAGCGCGTTAAACATGGACAAATCTCCATGGACGTTAGGGTACGAAATACCGATTCATTCGTCGCAGAGATTAACTATCACTGATACTAAAGTTTGGATAGTCGATGATCGTATTGAGAGGTAAAATTTAGTTTATTTCGCAGTATCTCGAGTTAAAAGACTATCACAACTAAAACGGGTTATCATGGATTGCGTAATAACCGAAGAAATCACTAATAATGTCGATATCAATAAAAAATTATGCGGCTATAAGCAGTGTGATAAAAAAAAATCGCGAGTTTGATATAGATGTGGATATTATTATGATGTTAAAACAACGACAAAATAATCATTGCGCAAATTGCAACGTAATAAAGTTGTGGCAGTATTCGAGCAATAACCCAAGACAATTTACCGTTGATAGAATTAATAGTAGTCTTGATCATACGCGCGAAAATGTGATGCTGACCTGTTTGGAGTGTAATCGACGTCGAGGATCTGCAAGATTATAAAAGTGCACTCGGTGTTAATTGCGTATCCTCAGGAATTATTTGTAATTCTTCACGTACAAATGCACGTTGAGAGCAGTTGAATCTAATCTGTAGATTGCAGGTCTACCTGTGGACCTTACCATGATGGATATTTTGTGTGGGGTCACACTCCAAATAGGATCAGTTGCCCTTTATCTACCTCCTTCGAGTTCGCCAGGTTCGTATATATATATATATATATATATATATATATATATATATATATATATATATATATATATATATATATATATATATATATATATATATATATATATATAACCGTAACATTGCCTAGTACTGGTTGAGAAATAGATTTACGTTTTATAGGTATATATTTTTTGTGATCGCATCAGACGGTTTCATAGAAGTTGCACGAGTAACTTCCTTATTCAACGCAGCTATCACACTCGGCAACCTCGCAACCCATTCACGAGATCTTGTATCTGAGGATATTTCCTTTGCATATTGATACCCGAATAACCATTCAGCAAGTGTTCGATTAAATCGTTCAACGATTGCCTGATCACGATGAATCTCCGTGTGTCCTTGTCTGATTTTAACGTTCTGCTTGTTCATCAGCGAAGATACTGCACCAAAAAATTCTTTGCCAGGATCAACCTGTAGTAGTTTTGGCCATTGTAATGGTCCTCGCTGATAAATTTGTTTAAACGCAGACTCAACTTCAGACGATTTCTTTGTTGATAGCGGCTCCGCTTCTTTATATCTGCTCGCAACATCAACGACGGTTAAAGCGTATCTGTATATGTGTTGAGGTCTACCGGCTTTAATGGTATCGTGTGGTAAAAACAAGCTATCCACTTGATGAACTTCATTAGGAACGTTGACATCGAAATGTACGTATTGAGATTTTTAAGGTGGATTTAGAAAGATTTGCCATATTGCCTGTCGTGCTAACCACATTTCAGCAGCATCACGTGAAACTTTTGCTGAAGCGGCAAGTTTGTTAATCGCAGCCTTACCTCGCCAATATCCTTTCGGGTAGTAATAAATAGATTCCATTATAATAATCAGTTGATTAATTACCAGCTCCTATCATTATTTTACCTTTCATAGCGGATTTTATCAGAAAGCTAGCGAGAGATTCTCTGAGAGATTTATTAAGTATAGAATTTATCGCGTGAATCAACTTTATATCAGTGAGATGCCGTTGTTTCAAATCAGGATTTTTATACGATACATCATGAGTGTGACATGCTTGATCAATCTTATTTACTGGATTCTCTCCAGGTTTTGGTTGATCTTGGTTATCGAGTCTAATATCGAGACGAGTTCCTGGACCACAATAATTATATCTGAGAAGGTGTTTCTCACCAGGATATTTTGCCCATGGAGTTCCTCGAAATTTCCCTAATGAATCGGCTATATCACCACCACGCACTATTTGCGACGCGGAAACAAATTTATATTTTTGTACCACATTTTGCACACTTGCCTGTGAGTGCGCGTCTCTTATTTTTTGTTGTTATCGTTGTCAATCCAACTGTGGGTGTTGTCGCTCTACATCGAACACAATATAAACTCATATTATTATCAAATGGATATAATTGATTTTTCAGCGACACGAAAACAAGAGCCAGTAAGGCACCATCCAGCGTTACCAAATTCTATCAGAATGATTATAATATTTCCTTTTGGATCTGGTAAGACGCAATTATTGCTTAATCTGATAATGTGATGGCTCAAGTAGAATAAGTTGTATTTAATAGCACCATCTGTAGATGATCAACAATGCTACGAAGTACTTAAAGATTTTAATCAAAATGCGAAAAAAATGATATCATTGATTTTATTACCGATATTGATGAAGCTCCATCCGTAGATGATTTAGATGGATTCATCAATAACCTCGTGGTATACGATGATGTAATGCTGGACAAACAATTCAATCCAGCTAGAATGTTTTCTCGAGGAAGACATAAAAATACTAACGTGATTTATGTTACGCAGAGATATACTCAGATACCTAAGGCGATCAGAGATAACTGTAATATTTCGGTTGTGTTTAATGGCGTAGATAATTATACTTTGCAAAATATTTATTATACTTGGTGTTCAGGGGACATGAATATGATTAAATTTAAAAATTTCTTTTCTAAAGCACAAGCTGTTCGTTTTGGATTTATAACGATAAATTTACATGATCCTAGATCAAGGTATCGTGTAGATTTAGATAAAATCTTTGGTTAATTTATAGCAGCAGAGAGGCTGAAGGACATACTTGTAGTGACCACATCGTGAATAAATCGAGCAAAAAATTCTGGTTAATTCAAGAAAATTTTACTATTAAGGCAAAAACGTTTTTTCTCAGCCTTCGTAGGAACCCTTAATTTTCAAAAAGAAAAGGGTCTCAGGCAAATTTGTCTGTTCAACCTCTCTGCTGCTGCATGTGATTTTACATATTTTTCGCGCTGTACGTATGGAAGCGGATTTACAGGTACATCTTAATTATTTAGTTAAATGGAACTTTCCAGAATAGACTCAATTACACTACATAGCTCTGTCAGGCTTTACTCTGTTCGTCCAGCTTTTAGATCAGAATGCAGGAATCTGTAAACAAATTTAAATAATGCAAGATATGGTTGTTTATTTCAATAAACATTGCGAAGAAACATCAAACTACTGGATGTATTATACGGTGAATGAAAGGCATTAAGGCCGACCATTTCAAGCTTTTCTTGTTGAGCCGTGTGTGTGTGTATGTGTATGTGTGTGTGTGTGTGTGTGTGTGTGTGAGAGAGAGAGAGAGAGAGAGAGAGAGAGAGAGAGAGAGAGAGAGAGAGAGAGAGAGAGAGAGAGAGAGAGAGAGAGAGAGAGAGTGTGTGTGTGTTTGGATTTTTTGAACATTTTAGTCATATCGCTACGATGTCTGTAGTTTGGTAGCTTATAATAATATCAGCTGAGCACTGTACTGCAGATATGTGGAATGATTTTCCACCCAGTCACATTATCCTGACACCGGATTGACCAGTCCTAACAATAACCTATTAATGCCGCGCTCAAGCGAATCACCTAATTATATAATTTTATAACTTTGATATGACTCGGCTAAGGCTTGAAACGCTACCTTCTGCAGCCTAGGCAGATGCTGCAGCCACTTAAGCCACGCGAACGGTTCTTTTGAAGGCAAAGATAGAACAGCATTTGAAAACAAATCTAAAGTGCCCCTTGTTTGATCTCTGCCCAGGAATTTGTTGTCGCTAAGCCAATATCGTTAGCGTCATTAGAATTACTTGGTAACCCAAAGACCACATTGCTGTAGAAAATTATATATACGTGACAAGGGCTTTTACTCAGTAACAATAAAAGAGTGAAAACCAATAAGATTTGCAAATTTTAACAAAGCCATTTTTTACCCTAGACAACAATGTAAAAATGTAAATATGACTTACAGTTGGTGAATAAAATCAAAATATAATTATAAGAATAAAAGCACAAGTCATATCACCAAACAGTCCTATAGGAATCCAGGTTCGAGTCACGACGATGTACGAATATGGAGGGCGATGACGTCAGATAAAGTCCAATGTAGGAATAACAATATTCCTCACTTGATTCACAATCATTGTTTCCGAATAATTCCAGAATTCTTTTCCTTGAATATCTTTCAGGATCTTTTATAAGAAAGACAACTTGTTGAGTGTCCAGGGGAATAAATTATTGAATCCAAAAATCAGACGAAGAATAAAATATTATGGCAACAAATCAAAAAATTACATAAAATTGTACCTTCAAGGTTTTGAATGACTCTGTCCCCACAAAAAAATATTAGAATGCGTATTTAATTCTCCAAAACCCTATTTCAAGTCTCGCGAGATTGGTCATATGTTCTCTTACTACACTAGCTTTGTCACGTCGTCCAATGTAGACTGACTTAAAAACCAATTATTAAATGTTTGTCAAAAAACTGCGGTCATGAGAAGATTGTATGTCCGTGATGCTGACCAATCATTTTAACTGCCTGTAGATTTGTAATAAGGTAAGACGGGCTCAATAATTCGCACGTATTACTATTTCGTCTTAAGTAAACAGCTTTGCGCTAAAATATACCTCACTACTAAAAATAGAATCCCGAAACCGAGAAAAATATTCATTGCAATTAAATACAATGAAACAAAAATGAAATAAAAAGAATTTTAAACCTTACACACAAGCAATTTAACCACATAGACGTAACATTATTCATTCAGTTTTCAAGTAATTACATTAAACTTTTAATATCTTCTACATTTTTATACATTTTCTTGACTAATGTGTTCTTAGTAAGAGTCAACAAAAGCATTATTGTGACAGAGAAATCTAATTGGATCATTTTCGCTTTATTTGACTAAAAACTGTAATAACTTTAAACACATTATTTGATCTGGAGAATGGAGGAGTACCATACATATTTACTCAAGTACATATTGCAGGGACTAGGTTTCTGATTGTTAATATGGAGTGTGCTTTTGTCTTGCCAATTTATTTGGTGTTTGCGTGGTGAAAATATGTAGATGTTAGACGGCTAGAAAACAAACGCTTAGATTTCCCATGTAAGAAATGCAGTAAGTTTACGAATGCTATTAATGACAAATATAAACAGAAAACTTCACGCAGTCAGAAATCATATATTAGCAATATTTAACTGGTAACTTATTGTTAACAGCTTACTTAATGACTGATATTTATTTGACATTTGACTATGATAAAAAGTAAATTAAATGCATTCTACCATGAAAATGCCTCCATATATCCAGTGTCGCCTTTAAGCCAACACAATCGGCCGTGTTAAACAAATTACATTATTCACATACTTAAATTTTAGAATTTGTTATGTTTTGTTCACATATGAATACAAATAGAAGAGAAGTCCTCTGTGATCATTTTTGTAATTCAGATGAATTACAGCGACCGAAGTGACCCACATTTTCAATTAATTAGGATGGAATTTTACACAACTGATTTAACCACAACATTTTATAGCAAGATGAAATTCATTACTCCGCACAGCGTGTACAATGCACTGTAAGCATGGTGTATATGTCAGTGTAATCCAACGAACTGGTTCTAAAGACTGAATATATTTGGTAGTAAACCTAGTAAACTTTACATATGGTGAGACAGATAACCGAGAACCTGGAATTATAAAACGTGCGCTTGAGACTTCAGAGCGTGCACAATTTCAGCTCGATTCATGTGCTACCTCTGAAGTTTGTATATTCCTGCAGTCAGTGAAAGGTAAACAATATTATAGAAGCATTTTAGTCTGTGCATCAATCTGTTCCCTTGATCAATTGCTTTCGTCAATTATTGATGAACTAAAACTCCAAGTGAAGGAAGCATTACTACATGTCAGATACTTTCTTTATGATCTGTCAGCCCCTTGTAAATTACCTGTCAACTAATTGTACATTAGCTGGGGACATAGTAGATTATGTGTAACATGGACTTTCATTTGCAAAGATTAAGTCTTAATATTTTAATGTTCTCAGAAATTGTAGATAACTTGGTTGCTGGCGTCTCCGTTCCGTTCTGATGGAACCTCGGCAATAGAAATAGCTGCAAGCTGAGTTTTCTTTCCTGCTTTGCAGAGTATAAGAGATTTGGAGTGGCTACATACATGGATCTTTTCAATATCTAGTTTGTTGCCTGGAATTAGAAAAAGATAAACAATGTCCATTTACATTACAATGATCGTCTTAAATTTTCATATAAGCAAATATCTTGTTAAATGTACTGAAAAAATAAACATAATGTTAAATACGGTTTTTATACTCTTCGCTCTCTTGTTCATGTAAGAAAGTGTTTAATGCCAGATACTAAACCCTTGGAAAGCAACTTTCAATCCACTTTTAGGCATACTAAGTAGTAATCGGTTTGAAAAAGCAAAAATGAATGTTAAAAATATACCAACATTCTGTATTTTCAAATCAGCACCGTGTTTTACGAATCTGTCAAAACTTCATAAAATAAAGTTACCAATGAAAAAATAAAACGCCTTCAACAAATCACCTCCTGTACTGAACGATATTTAATGAAATCTGAGTCTCGTATAATTGGTGTGTCTTTATAAACAAGCGCTTCTAAGGAAGGACATTGCTACACTCCAAGCCATGAAATCGAGCCCGTTATCGTTGCAGCAATCACAGTCATAACTAACCTAAAACCTGTCAAAAACTAGTTACATCAGCTTTTTGTATTTCTACTTTGAAGTATGTTGAAAATCTTAAATCTGAAAACCTGGTAGTAAACTCAGATAGTACATAGATTTGACTTTTTAACGGAATCTCTGATCGGCTTCCTATGTAATATTGGCATAATGGAGAATCCAAGAGCGTATATAGCAGTCACATGTTAACAAATTGAAGCTTTCATATAATAACTTAAAACACTGCGAGAATCTGTACGTTCTTCGAATGTGGCAAAATACATGAAAATTGAACTCCGAAAACGAACAAAAGAACATCATACCCACTACTGGTGAGCATCATCCCTCACGTATTGTGACAATCGTGCATCAGACACAGGTACCTGACGCGTGTGTACATCCTGAATGGTGAACCTTGACCGTAAAAGTTTCCAACCAGTGTCGATGGAGAGTGGTGCACATTGTTGTCGAGCGTGTCAATTTCCACATTGACACTCTTTGAAGCAATTCGTTATATACAACAACAATGCTTTGAAGAATATTTCAAGTGTTACGTTTTACTGTTATTTTATATATCTTTTATATGATTTTGACAATATGTTTTTAGAATTTACTTTATGGTACTAAATTATACATTTTTGAATGGGACATAGATAGATAGATAGATAGATAGATAGATAGATAGATAGATAGATAGATAGATAGATAGATAGATAGATAGATAGATAGATAGATAGATAGATAGATATGTGTATGCAAGTGTGCATTGTTGTAACAAATTACACCTGAGTTTTCTCCCTTTTCCGCTGTTTTTTTTTTTCTCTCTCTCTCTCTCTCTCTCTCTCTCTCTCTCTCTCTCTCTCTCTCTCTCTCTCTCTCTCTCTCTCTCTCTCTCTCTCTCTCTCTCTCTCTCTCTGAATGTGTCGAACCATTGGAATGGTTAACATAATGATTTATACATATTATTTATAGCAAATATTATTTGACTGGAAAGTACATTTTATAACATTTTGGAGAGATGAAGATTTGTTCTAAATTTCCGGTGTATGTGGTTTGTTATCTCTGTATTGTAAATATTGATATATTGTAGAATTCTCACATTAAAAAAGAAAATCTGACCGGGGATTATTAACACATTATCCGAAAAAAATGGAATGTTTGTTAACTTGTAACATACATACATACATACATACATACATACATACATACATACATACATACATACATACATACATACATACATACATACATACATACATACATACATACATACATACATACATACATACATACATAGCTTTACCGTCTTCCTCCTAAAATAGTTTGATTCATTTGGATGCTAGAACAGCTAGGTGCCAAGGTGTGGACGAAGAGCATTTCTGCCTAAACAATTGTGGACGCAGACACATGGCTCGGCAGAAACAGCTGTAAGCTCTGAGGAAGTCGTTCTTCTTCATGTAGGACAGGCCCAACACATGTAGCGCCACTTCTCGGAATTCCACATACGGGTGAAATTTGTCATTGATGGCGATGCTGGTCAGGTTGATGAAAGCAGTTGCAGCATTTTCTTTATCTCCCAATTCTGTGTGACATTTGTACAAAAGGTAGAACCTCAACATATCGGGATCAACATGGGCTCCTCCTAATGGGTCTGAGCCTTCTGGCATGTTGTTGAATTCATATTTAATAGGATCTGGGACAACGTCAACTTCCTCAATGTAATACACCACATCGAAGGACTCACATTCTTGTACAAATTTGTCTCTACCAAATCTTCTGATTACCTCCTCAGAATTAACCACATCCATCTTTCTAATAATCTTCCTTTTATTAATTGTATGCCGAAGATGAGCTTTGTAAGACAAGTCAAAGAGTGGCCTTAGTTTTATGGAATACAACGTTTTTATCGCTTCGTTTGTTTTTCCAAGTACATGTAGCACTCCGGCAAATTTAACTCTTCCCGCTATCCTATCTGTATCAATGCTGGCAGAAGCAACACGAAGCAAAGGTTTATACAGTTCATATTTCCTTTAGTTCGAAATTCCCATCTTCTTTATCGTGCCTATATTGATATATGCAAGCGTAGCTTTCATCATCTGCGAAACACATTTTGTTACTGATTTGTGTCTTGCAATATCGGGTGATTGTAACAGCGACAGAACATGGTGTATGTGTCTTTCAGGTTGATCCATGTCAAGGTAATCCTGACAATAGTGTGATATGGTGTTGACTAATTCTATCCCATTCCAGTAATTAATAATCCTCTGTCTTAGGCCAGGTGTCTGTCTGATGTGAATCTGTTTCACTATGGAGGGAAATATTAGAACACATTTAGGTCCTTGAGACAGCAAATGATTAAGCAGTCGGGACAAAGATGCTGCTGTATTTTGAGTTATTTTCCCATCAAACAGATTGTTTTCCGGGATGAAATAAGCAGGCAGATTCTGGCTCTCCACACACGATTTCAGAAAGTACAATGCTTCCATCAGAAGGTCTAACATATGAGATCGTCCCCAGTCCTTTACGTAGTGAAACTCCACCTGCCACAGAGCTAGAGTTTTCATTGTGTATGACGTTACTAACTCTCAAAAGTCAGAGTACATTTTCTTCAGGTCATTTGCTATGATTTTAAGTAAAATGTATACTTGTTTTTGCATGAGGTTAAATAGCTGTATAATTAATTTTTCATGATTAGCAAAAGAAAAACACCATTCCATATGTTCCGTTGGACTTCCTTTGAACCCGTTTAATACCACTTGACACCCACACTTTACAATAGCTGAAAGAACGGTCTCAGGAGGCCATCCATGTCGTCGACATCTATTCGCCCATTGAGATGCTTGTGCCCGCCTTTTTGGTTGGGGAAATGCATATACAACATCCCTCGGTATGCCGTAGGACAGCATCTGATGTGCTGGTCCGGATGTTGCTTTAAATTGTTTTTTTGAATGACACTCGAACAGCGTTGCTTTCAAATTCCGACTCTGAACGAATACAAAACTTGACAAGTACAAGACCACTGATAAATTTTTACTCTTTATGCATATTAGAGATCTTTTCATGGTAGTATCAATTTCCCCTTGATAAGCAACACGCAGCCGTGTATATCCATGATGGATCCCTTGCTAAATCCGCATGAAGAACCGTATGTCGATGGCTAAATAGCTCAGTCTGTCCATCTGTGACGATTGCTGACCTATAGATAAACATCAGATCTAGATCACCCTGTCCCCACTTAGATGTTCCATCAGCTTTTCCTCCTGTTATGAATCTAGCGTGGTTCTTTTTTAACAAAACACCTGTGATATCTCTTTGTCTTGTATTATTTATTCTAAAGTCTATCATCTCACGATTAAATCCCATTGAATCTAGCAATGAAGAAATGAAGATTGAGCAACTACCAGAATTGGCCATTGTCAAAGAATGTTCTTTTTTTATCACAAGATCTAACCAAAATATGTTTAACTGTCTTCTTTCACGAGACTTAGAAGAATAAGCGGTTAGATAATCGAGCCAAACTTGTGGTGAGGTGCCCAATGGGGAATTACTATTGCAACCAATAGTACCACTACTGCTACTACACCTTGTGCCACTAATAAAACTAATGATAATAATAATAATAATAATAATAATAATAATAATAATAATAATAATAATAATAATAATAATAATAATAATAATAATAATAATACTAGTACTAATAATAATAATAATAATAATAATAATAATAATAATAATAATAATAATAATAATAATAATAATAATAATAATAATAATAAATTGCACTAAGTAGTAATTTTAATAATACTTTAAATTTAAACAATTTTGACAGGAAGTATACAATTTCTTAAACTGAGTGTAGAGTGTTTATGGTAAAGTTCAGCTTTTCATGTCCATGTCTGTCTTGTTTGCTCGTATCAACATAAATTAATTTTTAATGGCCTCCACGAGAATATATATATATATATATATATATATATATATATATATATATATATATATATATATATATATATATATATATATATATAAAGAATACAAATCATATGGCGAATAACAACCCTCTCAAGCGTACTGGATCCACCAAGGGATCACGTCTGTCAGGGATTAATTAAAATAGATGCAATAAACTGACGACGAACAGTACGAAACTAGTAACTAACTAGCCTAAGCGTTACGACTCTTAATGAGTCATTAAGAGTCGAAATCGCTTAGGCTAGTTAGTTACTAGTTTCGTACTGTTCGTCGTCAGTTTATTGCATCTATATATATATATATATATATATATAGATATATATATATATATATATATATATATATATATATATATATATATATATATATATATATATATATATATATATATATATATATAGCTCCAAGTGAAATCTTAGCTTTCATACCTTCCTTGATAATCCATCTAGTTATTCTTTTTCCGGCACCTGGTCACACAATCTTATTCAAGTCATCAATGTGATCCACGTTAGCACTGTGACATTCACGGATATGTTAAGATAATGGATGCACAAGGTCATATCGGTAAGATGCGTTTCAACACAGTTTACAGATGTTTCTCCAAGCTTAGGATGGTTGTTCTAACCACATCTTATATCCATCCATTTTCTGGGCTCACCGTATTGAAATCGAAGGCTGTGTATTTCTCCAGAGTATATACCTTATTGTGGTTTTCTTAGTACAGTTGTGATATCAGCACCATGAATGTTTGAAATATACTTGAACTTGTTTGTTACATATTGATCAAAAGTGTCAGTAATCGCTGCTAATGTTTGAAGTTGAGTTAGATTTTGGGTACGTGATTTTCTGAACTATTACACATAATATGAAGAAATGTTTGTATTGTATACAACAATCATATTATCAAATATCATAACAAAATCTAAATTCATATTTTCAGAAAAGTGGAAGTTTTCTTATTCATCATCTTTTCCGCGCAAGCAACACCTAAGCCATCCTAGTATGGTGATGTATTTTCAAACTTAGTTCGTGCGTTAATCATTAGTCCTGCTATCACTTGGTTGCTAAGGTGAACACAATATATAAAATTCCAAACACTCCATTATCATACTACTCACATTCCTTTACTCATGAGTTTAATACAAGAATACAAAATACATATCACCCCTACGTAACGCTCCATGCACAAGGAAGATTTAAACAGTTTGATCGTCTGACCTTTGCAAGATATCTTTTCAGTCGGTGATTTTGAATGGGGGATTGAATTTCCTTTAATCCAGTTTTGAAAGTATATGATTTACAGCGTACATGCTCCTAACAATTGAATTGATGCTCATGTTTACAGAGGTATTTCTATAATATTATATGTACAAAACATAATACTGTCGTTGTTAAATGTTTCTAAAAGCCATGGGACAAAAATATCGCCATAAAAGATGTGCAAGATCAGACATCTGAATATATTCAAACTAGGGAATAAATTTTATCACTTTTAGTCATATATAATAATTAATTTTTCTTTAAAAATCTCTTTATCTCCATAAAGACATGGGGAAAAACTAGATCTTTTGTGTTGCGGATTAATGCGTAGAGGTTACTCATGTCTTCCTCCCTAATAATAATAATAATAATAATAATAATAATAATAATAATAATAATAATAATAATAATAATAACAACAACAACAACAACAATAATAATAATAATAATAATAATAATAATAATAATAATAATAATAATAATAATAATAATAATAATAATAATAATAATAATAATAGGACTTAAAGGTACCTTGTCTCTACGCAAATATAATAAGTAGACATGACCCAGAATTCCGCACTCCACCTTCTAAAATTTACAAACAAAATCCAGAGTGATATCTAAAGTCAGACTAAAATAAATACAGTGTGAAACAGAAAATGTCAATGCCATAGCAGTCAAATATGACCTACAACCTGAAGACGACATATCAGGAAAAACAAAGACAAAAATTACTGAGATGTAGTATCAGGTATACACTTATCAAAAAATAAATTCGTCGAAGCTAGCTAAAAAAAAAAACGAAGATAATTTTATATGCGACTTAAAATTTCCAGAACTTTCCTTTAATATACTACTAGAAAGTGCAATTGTGTTCGATATTATTCCACTGTACCACTGTACATCAGTTGCATTCTACTTAAAAAGGAACTGCTCACAGATTTCCAACATGCCGGCAGCTTCCAGACAGAGGCATGACAGCTACCATGTTAAAGGTGTAACATGATAACCGAGTCGGAAATTTTGGATTTTTAACAGTACACTTTGGTTGGCCATACCAATACGATGTTTATTGATGTATGACTTGAATGAGAAAAGAATATTGATTAATACGTGCGTGTATAAGATCCAAATATTTAAAAGTTAACATAATACGCTCGAACCAAAAATGCAACAAATATAAGTACATATAAATAACCTTACACAGTACAAAGAAAAAGGTGAACGATTCGCAGTAATTTCATACGATGAAAAGAATGACGTGTTTTACTGAATAGTAAGAATGATGCATTTACTCAATCCTGAAAACTGATGTGTTTTACTTAAATAGTACAATTATGAATTGATTAACAGATATCATACAAAATATTGTTACACTCCCAAAACGCTAGGTATAACAAAACAACAAAATTAGCCTACGGCTTAAAGATTACATGCCTGGAGTAAAACAAAACACTCCAGTCAATATTACAGTTAAATACCAGTCACACTCGTCAATCAAGCAATCAGCTTTATAGGTAGTCTCCTACCACCATTCCATTCCTTGGTCAATCAAGCAAACAGAACCCACCAATTCGGTCAGCAACGCCCGGTTATCTGCTACTTGACCAGCAACACTATTCATTCAGCTCTACGGCTGCTAAGGTTTAGCTTCTATGGTTAGATTTATAGCTGGTACCACGTCGACTACGATCTCCATAAATCTTTCTGTCTAGCTGAAAATACATCTAACACTGTGTTCTATGCATGCACGGGTATATACGATAACACGTAATGACGTTTTATACCGTAAGTTTTTACAAAACAATAAATAAATTCAGAAGCGAACCTGTATCCGATACGATTCCTATGGTACTAAACGTTTCTTAATAAACTGCAACTTTATATGGCTTATATAAAGCTCTTGCTAAGCCACAAACACAAATAGAACATATTTGCATTATACCACACAAGCAAAAGCTACAAAGAAAATACACAAAATTAAACGTGGTAGTATAATAGCTATAACTTGGAATATACACAAGAAATAATATACACATTAAGTTAATTACAAAAATCTTATATACATTTATCCCAAAATATACTGCGTACTGACAAGACGTTCCGTAATGTGAAGACATCACTTTACGGTGAGGCATTTATATACAGGCGATGTAGCCGTGCTAGATGTCAATCGGTGTTTCCCATCTTGTACGTGTGGCAGATATGAACAGAACTCACTATTTTTAAATATTTTACAATATACATAAATTATCCTCGGGTATCGTAGTACAGTAGTGCTCTGTCAGGCTTTACTCTGTTGGTCTAGCTGTTCAATCTGAATTTAGCAATCTGTAACAGTTATTTAATTTAAATAATATTCGATACGGTTGTTTATTTATATAAATATTGCGAAAATACATCGAACTAATCGATGCATTGTATTAAATTCAATGTATTTTGCCGACTATTTCAAACTTGTGTCGTTGAGCTTTTTATGCCTCTGTGTTTGTGTGTGGGTTTGGATTTTTAACATAATTTTAACACTTTTAGTCATTTCGCTAAGACGTCTGCAGAGTGGCATTTTATAGTAATATCAGCTGAGCATCATGCCGCGGATATGTAGCATGATTTCCCACCAAGTCACATTATCCTGACAAGGGGCTGACCAATCCTAACATTAACGTGTTAATACCGAGCGCAATATAAGTATATCCTAGCATAATTTTTAAAAAAATTGATATCTTTGGCTAATGTTGAGCTGTTACCTGCCGCAGCCGAGGCAGACAATTTAGCCACAGGAACGGTGCTTTCAAAGGCAAAGATAGAACAGCAGTATAAACCAAATCTATATTCCCTGGTTTAATCTCTGCTTTCAGCAGGCCCAACAATGTGTTGGCGCCCATCCAATATCGTTGGCGCCATCAGAATTACTTGGTATCCCAAATATCAAGTTGCTGTGCGATCTTATTCATTCCATGTTCAAGTAATTACAATCAACCTTCAATATTTTCTTCATGTTTATAAACTTTTGTAACCGATGCCTTCTTAGGAAATGAAAATCTTGCTAGCAAGAATCAACATAAAAACCTACTTGCGACAGACAAATATAATTGAGTCATGTTTGCTTTCCTTGACAAAGACTGTAATAACTTTAAACACATTATGTGACCTGGAGAATGGAGGAGCACCATACACATACATTCATGTAGATATTACATGGACTAAATTTCTGTTTTTGAATTTGGAGCATGCTTTTGCCTTGATGCCAATTTAATTGCTCCTTGTGAGGTGACAATATCCATATTTTAGATGGCTGAAAAAAAACCGTAGATTTTCCCATTTAAGAAATACTGTAATGACCTATACTACTAATGACAAATAAAAACAGAAAAACTTCATGCAGTCAAGCTTCATTTTGTAGCAATATCTTACTAGAAGCCCTATGTTTAAAGCTCTCTTAATGACTGATTTTTTTTTACAATAACTCGGATTATCTCTGATAATATAATTGTACCATGAAAATGTATCCATATCGACAGTCGCCTTTAAGCCAACGCAATAGTCCGTGTTAAACAGTCATCCTTATCCACATCTTTAAAGGGTAGCATTTGTTATTTTTACTCACCTATGAAGGCAAATGCAAGACAACGTCCTTTGTGAATCTTTTTGCAATTCACATGAGTTAGAGTCACAGAAGTTAGCCATAATTTCAAATCCTTTTGGATGCCATTTTAAAGCAATTTACTTAACCCTAACACCTTTTATCACGATGCATTCATTACTCCACCCTGCGTGTACAATGCACTCTCAGTACTGTATATATGTATATATGTGGATGTGAATTGACTCTAAAGGCTGAACTTATCTGGTAGAAACCTCATAAACTTTACAAATAGCGAGACAAATAACCGAGATTCTGCAATTATAAAGAGTGCACTGGAGACTGCAGCGCTTGCAGATGTTCAGCTCGATTCAAGTGCTAGCTATGAAGGTGCAATATTGATATAATCAGTGGAAGGCAAACAGTTTGATGGGAGCAGTTTTAGTCTCTGCAGCAATCTCT
>JAEAOA010001963.1:35000-140000 GCA_016746295.1 Potamilus streckersoni
AACTTTTTGGCTCATGGAAGAGTTCATATTTGATATGATTAGGAACAACATCTATTTCCTCTATGGAATACACTACATCGAGTGATACACATTCTTGTACATATTTGTCCCTACCAAATCTTGCTATAACCTCCTCAGTAAGAGTGTTTGATGTCTTTCTGATAATGTACTTTTTATGAATGACATTCCGATGATGAGCTTTGTAAGACCCGCCAAACAGAGGCCGTAATTTTGTGGAATACAATATTTTCTTTGCTTCGTTTGTTCTTCCAAGGACTTGGAGCAACCCGGCAAATTTAACTCTTCCAGCAATCTTATCTGTATCAATGTTGGCAGAAGCAATGCGAAGGAAAGGTCGATACAGTTCATATTTCCTTATATTTGACATTCTAGCCTTTTTGACTTTCGCTATGTAGATATATGCAAACGTAGCTTTCATTATCTTTGATACGCCTTTTGTTAATGATGCGTGTCGTGTCCTATCAGTCGAGTCTATCAGTGATATAGAACGGAGCATGTGTCTTTCTCTTTGATCCATGGCAAGATAATCCTGACAGTAGTGACCTATCATGTTGGCTAATTCTACACCACTCCAGTAATTAACAATCATTTTTCGCAGTCCTGGTATCTGCATGATCTGAAGCTGCTGCTGCATGGAGGGAAATGTTAGAACACATCCAGCTCCCTGACACAAGAAATTATTTAGCAGTCGAGACAAAGATGCCGATGTACTTTGAGTTATTTTCCCATCAAACAGATTGTTTCCAGCGATGAAGTAAGCAGGCAGATTCTGGCTCTCCACACATGATTTCAGAAAGTCCAAAGCTTCCATCAGCCGATCTAGCAAGTGAGATCGATCCCAATTTCTTGCGTGGTGAAGTTCCACCTGCCACAGAGCTACAATTTTCAATGTGTATGACGTTACTAAATCTCGAAATTCGGGGTAAATTTTCTTCAGATCGTTTGCTATGATTTTAAGTAAAATGTATACTTGCTTTTGCATTAGATTAAACTGCTGGATAATTAATGTTTCGTGATTAGCAAAAGAAAAACACCATTCCAGTTTTTCCGTTGGACTTCCTTTGAACCCTTTTGGTACCAAATTACACCCGCACTGTACAATAGCTGCAACGACTGTCTCAGAAGGCCATCCATGACGCCGACATCTATTCGCCCATTCAGACGCTTGTGCCGGCCATTCTGGATGGGAAAATGCATGAACAATATCCCTCGGTATGCCGTTGGACAGCATCTGATGTGCTGGTCCGGATGTTACTGCTTGAATCTGTCTTTTTGAATGACATTGAAATAACATTGCTTTCAAATTCCTACTCTGAACGAAGATAAAACTTGACAAGTACAAGACCTCTGATAAGGTTTCACTCACTATGCAAATTAGGGATCTTTTCATCGTGTTATCCATATTTCCGCGATAGGCAACCCGTAGCCGTGTATATCCACAATGGATTCCTATGTCATCCACATAAAGCACTGTATGTCGATGGCTGGGTGTCTCAATCTGTCGGTCTGTGACGATTATTGACGTATAGATAAACATCAGATCTAGATCACCCTGTCCCCACTTAGATGTTCCATCGGCTTTTCCTCCTGTTATGAGCCTAGCGCGATCGTGTTTAAACAAAACACCTGTGATATCCCTTTGCCTAGTATTATCAATTCTAAAGTCTATCATCTCACGATTAAATCCCATTGTATCCAGCAAGGCAGAAATACAGACTGAGAAACTACCAGAATTGGCCATTGGTCAAATAATATTGTTATATTATCACAAGAACTGTCTGTTTAACTGACTTTATCTTCAAGAATGATAAAAATATCCGATTACATAATCGACCACAACTTACCTTGAGGAGCTAAAGGGGAACTACTGTTGTAATTACTATTCTTACTACCGCCAGTGCCACTAATGGTATAAATAATAATAATAATAATAATAATAATAATAATAATAATAATAATAATAATAATAATAATAATAATAATAATAATAATAATAATAATTTTGACAGGAAGTATAAAAGTTCTTAATCTTTTTGTTATTATCATATTAATGTTATCACTGTCATCGCCTTAATCATAATATTCATTGCCCATGATCAAACTTTATCTTGATCTTATATTCATTATCAGTGGTACTTGCTATCTAGCCTGCTGACTTTGTTGCATTGGCATACATCTATGATTCTAGAAATGTATTTTGCTCCTTTAAGTAATTTAAAATAATCAATATTTCAGATTTCGTCATACAAACATTAAATGTTCACTGTTACGAAAAAGCATCTGCTATAGCGTTTGATAAAGTCAGTCAGTCCTAATGTGTTTCTTCATTTGTGTGGAAAAATATAAAAGAGCGTTTTTTCTTTAGTGATACAGTGCGAAAGTACTATATACCCAATCATTTTCCTTTAAGCTACAATTGTTTATAAAATCAACCCATTTAGTATTTCTATAAAGTGTTCCGGGAAAACGAGCATTTATCTTTCAGTAGCACACAGTATCACTTAAGGTTCGACGTTATCACTGACGTTATAAAATTATTCAAAATGACAAAATCGAAAACGAGTCATACGCCATTGTTTCAAGTAATATTTAATCTGCTATATATTTTTGGTAAAGCATAGTATTCATTTATGGTTGTAAGTTATACATACTATCTCGAGTTAAATTCTGCAATAGTAACTTGAGTCGTTTAAAGAGCATAAACAATGTATATGACTTCAATCTATCCCATTGCTTAATATTTTTGCTGTATATTTTATAATCAGTGTTAAGTAGTGTGATTATTCTCGATTTTTTATTATTTTTTTCTAAGTTCCACTTTTAATTTTATTCTTGATTTTGTCATACACTATGTTGCTAAAATATATTAGTATATGCGTATTCTAATATAACTGAGGGTTGGTCACAACACTTGATATAACAATATGTGGTTATACCGTCCAAACCTGATGGCTTGCCTTATTTATTTATAAAATGGCTTTTTGATTTCTTCCTCTGGTTTAAATCAGCACATTTGATTTGTCTTTTAGACATTTGTTCAAACGTGGCATTGTTGCAATAATCATGCATTTCAGCCTGTTCAATATCTAGCAAACTGTACAGGTCTTTCATTATCACTTCGTTGTCTTTGTACACAATATTAAATTTTGAAAAGATTGCATATTTTAAACTGCCCACTAGGCCTACTTGAATTCTAGTCGTCAGTATATACCATTGTCTTCTCAAAATACTTTATTTGACTCTCATCTTTTAAATATGTATTAGCGTATATCCTGGTACTACTCTTTCGCTTGATATGTTTCATTGTTATTGTTCTCTTTCCCTACATTTTATCATTTCACATTCAGTATGCATTGGCGTTCCTCTAGTACTGAATTATTTAGTTTCCATCGACCCTCCCCCTTTACTTGTTGTTGCAAAACACACACACACACACACACATATATATATATATATATATATATATATATATATATATATATATATATATATATATATATATATATATATATATATATATATTGATATCAAATTTAGGTAGAGAAATTAAAACGTATGTAGGACTATGTTGTTCCTTACAAATTGAGATTAGTTACAGATTGAATAACTTGGTTCAATTTCATGGCTTGGATGACATAATAACCGACTTACTTTAGAAGCCGATTTTCACAAATATAATCCTAAATAGTCCGGTTCAGAATTCATAACAATAAACGATTTAAAACCGACTTACTTTAGAAGCCGCTTTTCACAAATGTAATTCTAAATAGTCTGGTTCAGAATTCATAACAATAAACAATTTACTCGCTAACTTTTCAACTGTTACGCAATTAATCAGCTGAACGAAAAAGGTCTCTTTTTTTTTTCAACTATTACTCCAAGTTACGAGTGGTAATCCATGTCACGAGTGGAACAAAAAGCAATTTACCAACATTGGCCATAATCCATGTTAAGAGTTGAACAAATGCAATAGCCTCTTTACAATAATTAACTCAGAACAAACCCTCTGATCGGGACACGTAGATACGACACGTTTTTTCGGGATATATAAAGGCCGAGCCTATCTGAAACTTGAGTCATTAAGTCCTATTCAGAGAAGAGTGTCTGTCTGTATTTACAGCGATCTCCGCTATGTCTTGCTGCTAGAGCTTCCCCAAAAGATGTAGCTGTATCGACACCATTACGTATGACACCTTGTTTTTGAGAGAGTCCGAATTCTCCCCTTTTTCTCTCTAACCTTCCTTCTAGCCACGCAGTAGAACACTGCAAAGTGTTTACGAAAACAGATTATTTAGATTCTTCACAGTTCGTGAGACTACTTTTTGTAAAAGTTGATGGAGAATAAACAGCATCATGACGGACAAATATCAAAAATAAAGGTGTCAATTCGCTTAAATATGATCCACGAGAGAGACTCGCACCAAACATTTACGACCAGTAGACTTCATGCCGCTCATCTATGCCGTGGCTTCGTATAGAACAGTCCAGCATTGCCATATTCACATGACCGTTTCTTCATTAACCTCTCCCACTCCTGTTCGAATGTTATCCATCAATTCGGAAATCGCCAATAACCATGTATACGCCATTGTCAACGGCCGGTCCAGTTTCAGTGACTCACACTCCATTCAATTATGGTTCCTTTTATCCTACGCAGACTACGACTGACAACTCAAGCCAGTATCTGAAGCAGACGACGACCAAATGCACAGACCAATACAGCCGCAACAGTGCTACAAGAATCATATTAGTATTCTTACATGGCAAATTGATTGCAGTACCTAGAACATTCGAGTTTAGCCGTTTAATTGTTCATGTGACTCATAATACTACAGACATTTTTTTCTTGGAGTGCAAATTTTCTATGGAAAACATCATATTATCATATACAGGTATGTCTCTTATCACATTAGATGCTTTTAAAGGTGATCATTTTCAGAATCCTGTTAAATGGCTAGACCATTTTGTACAATGGACTAACTTTTATAACCTGTCAGAAGTTACAGTTTTGAATGCTTTTCCATTTTGTCTTCAAGAGCATGCTAAAGTATGGTATGAATCACTATCTGATACTATTACAAATAACTGGTCAAATCTGGTAGCTGCATTTAAATCAAGGTTTAACACTGACGATCTCATTTTAGATTTATCAATTTTACAAACTAGACAAGAGTCTTCTGAAACAGTTTTAGACTATCTAAATCGTCTTTTACAAATTGCAAATAACAAAACTATCCCAAATCAAATATTGTTGTCAGTTGAATTGTACCTCTTGCCTCCAGAAGATGTATTTTCTAGCTGGTACATGGACATTCTATGCATGACAAAAATTAAGGAAGGTTATCAGTATATCTTATTAGTGACCGATGGTTTGTTAAATTGGTGTGAAGCCTTCTCGTTACGTTCTCAAACGGCAACGGAAATTGCCAATGTTCAGTACAATGAGATATTCACACGTTATGGTGCTCCGAGAACACTCGTTAGTGATCGTGGACGAAACTCTGTCTCTGCTTGTTCTCACAGTCTGTGAATTATTTCAAGTTACTCGTCACCACACCAGTTCATACCACCCTCAAAAATGCTACATGCGAACGTTTGAACAGCACCAAAAGATTATCGCTTCGCGCTTACTGCAATCAGCACCAAAATAATTGGCGGTCACTTTTGTCTAGTATAATGATGGCATTCCGAATGAGCCCAGCAGTTAACTCAACTGGCTATTCACCTTATTACATTGTCTTTGGGAAAAAATGACCTTACCTTTAGATGTTTCTCTTACACCTTGCGACACTGCCCACCAACAAACAAAACAATACATAGATCAGTTAGTTTGGAGATTGAAAATAGTTCAGGAATTAGCTAAAGCAAATATCCGCGAGGCGCAACAAACACATAAATAAAGGTTCGACCAGAAAATGAAAGAACCGTCCTTTCTCGTTGGAGATTATGTACACCTACAAATCGCACACATACCCCGTAGGGTTATCAAAAAAAATTTACCCCCGATGCGAAGGTCCGTATTACATCACTGACTTGGGTCCAAATAACACCTACATATTGCGCCGTTGTTCAGACAATAGGGAGATGAAATCACTTGTACATGCCAACAAACTTAAGCGTTATAAAGATCCTAGGGATTTTCGACCCCCTACACCAGATGCAGCCGACACCGTCACTCAAACGACTCAGAACCAAATGATCTAACGAGCAACGGTCCCGCACCGACTGACAATGGTATAGAATGATACTCAGTTGACAAACTTTTGAAATCCAAATGGATATCTGGGAAAAAACATTATTTGGTTAAATGGTCCGATTGATCCAAGCCATCATGGCAGCCAACGGAGAATGTTTCTCCAGCACTAAAAGAAGCATTTCACAGCGCACGCACACGATCGAATACACGTCGTAAATGACTAGGCAGAATATTTAGTAATTAAATTCAATAAGAAATTCTGAAGCATATTTCTTCGCATTATGGAAGAGATAATTATAGTCCTATCCTCCATTCCATTCTTTCCACATTACTTATGTTTCGTTTCTTCTTTCGGGCGCCCAAACCTCTCAAACTTCTTTCCTTCTCTTTAAGGTATGGATGGATAATGGATTTGTTTCGTAGGATTGTATTCCTTTTTTAATTCTGAATTCAGGGTCCACTGGGTCGGAACAAAACAATTTGCACTATGGGTTATCTCCAGTCTCTCCCACTACATTATGGTTCAGCCGATAAGTGGATTCGCACTTTTAAATCAGACCTTTACGAAATTATTCAGTCGAATTTATCGAATATTGTCACAGATATGCCAAATGTAGTTATATAATTGATATTCTTTCCCAGTTAAAGTCAATACGTATGCAGTTTAGTATAACAATCTCATTAATGAATGAATTAATTCAGCAAAGTGTTTTGCAACCTTCAAATGTATTAAGAAAGAAGTTTTACCCTTCATTGGTAAAATAGGTAAACACCTAATTTGAATGCTAACAAGGAAAACATTGCATTACTAGGTCATATAAAAATGCTGACGCAAAAGAAAAATGAAATTTTCGGTGCTATATTTCGATATTAAGGTGATTTCTCCTCCAATGCCTGACAAATTGATAATCCAATTTGAAAAATATTAACGACTATTGGTCGAAACGGAGAAAACAGTTATACTATTTAGTATTAGAGCAAAGGATGCTTCCCATTGTCGCAAACATTCGTGAAGTTACACAAAGGATTTGCAGCAGGCAAGATTACTTGCTATACTGATTTCACAGCATGTTTTTACTGAACTCTATAAATCAAAACAGACACAACTGTAGACACAAATAAGTATGTTCTGCTGACGTTATACAAACTGACAAAAATAAAACTAATAATAAAACAGCATAACCTAAAGACTAGTCCCAACCCATTGGTTGTTCAACTTTTCTCAAATGTTTTCTCTGATGTGGTGCCTGACACTTTTCATTGTATTTGATTACATATTATGTAGTGCATTTTTCAGTGTATCTTTTCAGTCATATTGAATATTATAGTGCTCTATTGTATCTATCGTCCATTGAATATTATAGTGTTTTCTTATTTATTATTATCTTTTTGAACTTCACAAGATGTAACACAATGAAATTGTTCTTCTTTGCCTTTTTGCAATCTATTAACCTTTATCAATTCCTTGTATTGTTTTTACATTTTGGCCTTGTACATTTTTTCCTTCGATCCTCGAGGACTTCGTAAAATTACCCAGAAGGTATTAGTAGGATATCAAATTTGTGTAGAGAAATTAAAAAGTATGTAGGACTATGTTGTTCCTTACAAACTGAGATTAGTTACAGATTGAATAACTTGGTTCAATTTCATGGCTTGGATGACATAATTACCGACTTTCTTTAGAAGCCGATTTTCAAAAATGTAATCTTAAATAGTTTGGTTCAGAATTCGTAATAATAAATGATTTAAAACCGACTTACTTAAGAAGCCATTTTTCAAAAATGTAGTCCTAAATAGTCTGGTCCAGAATTCATAACAATAAACGATTTACTCGCTTTCTTTTCTTAACTATATCGAAATTAATAAGCTGAACGAAACAGGTCTCGCTTTCTTTTCAACTATTACTCCAAGTTACGAGTGGTAATCCATGTCACGAGTGGAACAAAAAGCGATTCATCAAAATTGGCCATAATAAATGTTAATAGTTGAACAAATGCGATAGCCTCTTTACAATAATTAACTTCGATCGGGACACGAAGATAGGCCACGTTTTATCAGGATATATAAAAGGCCGAGCCTATCTGAAACTTGAGTCGCTATGTCTCATTCAGAGAAGAGTGTCTGTCTGTATTTACAGCGATCTCCGCTACCTCTTGCTGCCAGAGCTTCCCCAAAAGATGTAGCTGTATCGACACCTATTGTATGTATGTATGTATGTATGTATGTATGTATGTATGTATGTATGTATGTATGTATGTATGTATGTATGTATGTATGTATGTATGTATGTATGTATGTATGTATGTATGTATGTATGTATGCATGCATGCATGCATGCATGCATGCATGCATGCATGTATGCATGCATGCATACATACATACATACATACATATATATATATATATATATATATATATATATATATATATATATATATATATATATATAGCGGCATTGTGGTAGACCGTGTTGGTCCCTTACCAGTGACCAAGTCAGGCAACCAATATTTACTGACCATTATTTGTACGTCAACAAGATTACCAGAGGAAATTCCTCTGAGGAATATTAAAACCAGAGACATAGTAAAATCTTTGATACAGTGTTTTACTCAATTTAGCCTTCCCAAATCTGTCCAATAGCAACAAAGGGCAAATTTTATGTCTGCAATTTTCCAGCTTGTTAATTTAATTTGGCATTTTGCAATTCAAGTCAAGAGCGAAATTATGGTTTCACTGAACTGTGATTGAGAGCTGTTTTGAGTAATGTAATAGGGTTTATACTATGTTGTTCATTCCTCAGAATTTGCATCAAGTTAGATGTTATGGTCCTTACAAAATAAAATAGAAAATGAATGAATTAAATTATAATATTAGTACTCTGATATAACAAAAATCAAAGGAGTACCAGTGTATCGAAAGAGATTGCCAATTAAATTCTACAATTAGTTACTTGTAACTGACCCACCAACTTAGTATTTGAGTTTAAGAATTCAGAGGAATTCTACTGATCATGGATCAATAAATCTTCGGAAGTCAGAGATTATGTGATATCTATACCATAGATTTTCTCCTTTACAAGAGCAGAAAAAGATGAACTTAAACAATTGTTGTCTGAATATGAGCATTTGTTTCCAGACATTCCTACAAAGACAAACAAAATGTTCCCTGTCGTTAAAATTGTAAATTCAAAACCCATGGAAGTATATCCATACAGGATGAACCTTCTCAAATAGGAATACTTAAATAAGGAGATTTAGTATTTGCTGGAGAATAATTATTATAGAGCCTAGTAAGAGTGATTGGAGTTAATCGTGTATATTTGTTCAGAAACCGGATAAGACTTTCCGAAAGTGTACTGAATATAGGAAGGTAAACAATGTAATAAAAACAGATTCATTTACATTACTAAGAATGGATAACTGTCTCAACAAAATTTCAAATGCAAACTAAGTCTCCAAATTAGACCTTCTAAAATAAGGTAGGTTCTCCAAGTATTTTCAACCTCTTATGAATATAATTGCCTCTTGTCTGGACAATTGTGATGCTTATATTGATAATGTCATCATCTACAAGAACACATGGGATGGACAACTAGCAACAATTAGAAAATTTTAACAGACTCGCTGATGCAAATTTGACTATTACTTTATCTACAAGTGAGTTTTGCCGTGCGTGTGTTACTTTTTAGGACCCGTTATCTGATATGGACAAGTTAAACCTATTGATGCTAAGATCAAGGCTATCTCTGAATGTCCTGTGTCATTCAGTAAAAAGCAGCTGAAGAGATCTTTGGGTATGACTGAACAAAATCTCGAAATTTGTTCTAATTTCTCTAATATTGTCGAACCTCTGACAAATTGTGGAGAAAGAAAAACAAGTTTCTTTGTACTGAGAAATGTCAAGAGGCTTTTGATAGGTCAAAGGCCATAGTTAAAAGTGCAACAATTATAACAGATTCAAATTTCAGTCAAACATTCAAACTATTTGTGTGGATGCAAGTGACGTTGTGGTTAGAAGGTTGGAACAGGTTTGATTCGAGATGATAGAAATGGTGTAGAACATTCAATGTGCTATTTCTTTAAGAAATTAAATAAGCACCAAAGAAACTACTCATTATTCGACAATGAATGCTAGGCTTTAATACTGGAATTACAGCATTTTGAAATTTACTTCTGCTAGACCACTGCTGCTGTTGATGTGTTTAGTGATCACAACCACCTTACTTTAATCAGCAAGATGAAAAACAAAACTCAATAACTATTGATATGGAGTTTGTTGTTGAAAGAATACAATCTTAATATCAGGAGCATCAAAAGAAAAGACAATTTAATTGCAGATGCACTTTCAGTATATAAAATATTATTTTCATATACACTTTTGTACAATTTATAATAATTCTTCTTTTGTATTTCTTTTACCTCGTGTATAGTTTACATCTGGAAAGAAAGTAAGATTTATTACATAAATCTTTCTCTTTTATGGGGAAAGTGTTATGACCAAGCAGTTTAATTCCATTTGTGTCAAACTTTGAATTCCTTTTATTTAATTTTTTTCATCATATTTTTATCATGATGATTATGTTCTCGGGAAGGAAATATCGTGTTTGTTTACAACGCAAATATGGCTCGGCTTGCGTAAATTTGTTTTAGACTACCGGGTTGATAGACAACCGCCGTACACGATTGGTTGTGTCAAAGGTCTTTTTTTATAAGCATTTGTGATTACCTCGTGAACCTGGGGCCCCGAGTGGCCGAGTGGTCTAAAGCGCTGTCCGTTACGGATCACTGCCATCTCACCTCTGTCTGCGTGGGTTCGAGTCTAGGATTTGGCGAATGTGGATATGTGAGAAAGCTTGCCAGTAGCTTCTCGTGGGTCGGTGGTTCTTTCCGGTGATTTCCCGGTTTCTTACTCCACCATTAATACTGGCCGCCATGAATAGCCTATCTTGTGCTGAAAAATGGCGTTAAGCACAACAACAACAACAACAACCTCGTGAACCGCGATTGTTAGATGCTGCAATACTCCACGCGTTTGTCGTGTGTGTGTGTGCATGAAATGACGTCTAAGTAAGGTTTAAAAACATTTAGGTCCCTGTGAAATAGTCAGACTCGTATAATATACCTTGAAGAAGAAGGCTATTTTTCTAGTGCTAGAAAGAGTTTATTTTTCTTTAGATCTGTAGAGCTCGAGATGTGACTTGTTATAAATGATATATATGTGAGGTCATCTACCTTTTAAATAATAATTTATTCTCTGGAGAATTACACAAGTATTTTAGGTCAAAGACATTCAGTGAAATTCATTCTAAATTGGAACAGAAAAGTACAAAAATTGTGGTTCAACGTGAAATTCTGGACATTTGTGTAAACCCTTCATCTGACGTCATCATTATCTATCTTGGAACCAACTTGAAATTCAAACTAGATTCAGTTAGAACCTTTTATTAACAGGACTCATATTTTCACAATGCTAGGATAAATGTTTGGATTTTTCTTCACAAATCGTAAGTCCTGTTTTATATTTTCACGTTTTCATTCTGTTTTCAAGGGAAATAAGTTATTTTGTTAAAACTTACAAAGCTTGTCGTCTCCAAACTTTAATTTGTTACTTTGAACTAGCCGATTCGTAACATATTATTTATACTTTTAAGTTGCAATCAATCCTTGACCGTACCTTTATATAGAAAGAAATAAATATATTTACATATGGAAACATAGCATATGTCATCATATCCGGGTTCACTTATATCACTTAAATTTTGTGAATCACAATGGATTCGATTTTCATGAAAAAAAAACTGAGAAATTAAATCTCGACTATGGATTTTCTGACATTGGTCACCGTAATTTTGAAAGGAAATCAATGTTTAAGAATTGCATCAATACATTAAAACATTTCAGTGTCGAATTTTTTTAAATGCCTTTCCATCTTTTAACTGACCCTAATTATGCTGTATACAAGTTTGTTTTTGAGTGCGTGTGTATATGCCTGGATTTTTATCGTAGCTTTAACACGTTTTCAGTTATATCGCTACGATATGTGCAGTGTCACAGTTTAAAGTAGTGTCTAGCACTGGGAAATCATGCTTCATGAAGTCCCACCAAGTCATATTATCCTGACACGAAGCCGACCAGTCCTAACACTGATCTCTTAATGTAAGACGTCAAGCTAGGCAGCTGCCAGTACATTTTTGTTACGTCTTTGTTATGACTCGATCGGGGTTCGAATTCTCGACCTACCTCATCCTAGGTGGACCGTCAAACCATATGGCCGCAGGAGTGATCTGCTGCATCCTTGTAAAGTTTCTCATGATTCATGATGATATTCCCTAAGGTAGTGCACTGAAGAACAAAACACCAACTTTACATTAATTAGATTTTGGCCTTAAGATAAAACGTAGTATTAGAATTTTATCATTTTTATTATGAAACTAAATATGTGCCAATAAACATAGAAGCAACATGTTTTTAAAAATTCAGTATATAAAATGAGGATACTGGTTACTTCGAATTCGCACATACATAAACCGTTTACTTCAAGAACATTTTTAGAATGTAATGATTATTAGACCGATACCAGACTTCATTTTGCAATATTATTCATCTGTTCACTACAATATAATGATACTCAAGTTCTCAAGGTATCGGAGTCAATCATCACTGTAATATCTAGTTTTCATTAACAATTTCACACCATAAACATATTCAACTGTTCCGGGAAGGACAGACATACTTTATTTATCTAGCATACGTCTTCTCTCTGTAGCTGGGTTCATTTGCGTGCCTCCCCCGGCCATGTTTCAATTGTCATGGTGATGTATTTCCAGGACAACAACATATTTGTCCATCCCTCCTTTGGCCATAGGATGACTGTTGACCAATCTGTGAAGATGAAACTCACGTCCTTCGCCAAGTCCCAGCGAGTAGGAACCAAAACAGCCATGCATACGGCTCCCAGGATAACAACTCTTTCCCTTTTACCGAAACAATTGTTAGGGTTATTACAGTCAGCACTGGGCATCTGAATCAAGTAGTAACCTCCTACTGATATGCTTAGAAAACACGGAGCTTTATCCGCTATCATGGGTATTTCTATCACTAAGTATATAGCTTTTACTGACATATCTAGTTTAACTGGTTTCAGCATCATATTTACACTATAAAATGTTTCGCATCCTCAAAAGCATGAAGTGGACTAAAATAATACTATATCCTTCTGATACACGTGATGACGTCATTATTTTAGCGGGAAGAATCAAAGCGGGATGATTTACTGTCATGGTGTTACGTGACAAGGGCTCGTGCTAAGTAACAAAGCAAAGAGTGAAAGCTAACAAACTTTTTATATTTTAACAAAACAATATATTTCCCTAAACAACAAAAATGTGAAAAAGGAAAATATGATTTACAGTTTGTAAATATAATCCATAATTTGATCCTAAGAAAGAAAACACAAGTCCTATCACTAAAAAGTTCAATTAAAATCTAGGTTCGAGTCCCGACGACGTACACGTATGGTCCAATGTACGAATATCACAATTCCTCACTCGAATCACAGTCTTTATTTCCAAATGATTCCAGAATAAATTTCCATTAATATCTTTCAAAATTTTGTACTAAAAAAGTCAATCCAAAAATCAAATGAAAAACAAACAATCTGGCTATAAAATATAATGCACCTTGTTCCTTTAAGATGTCAGAATGACTGTCCAAAATATCAAAAATTCTTATTTAAACTCATACACATCATTTAAAGTCACACGAGATTGGTCATAAGGTCTCTTAATACATGCCTTTTAGCTCGTACGCCAATTTCTCCCCACTTATCCAATAATTAAATAGTTCTGTTTACACATCGTGATCACTCTAAGAAAGTATGCCCCAGATACTGACCAATCATTTTAACTTCCTGTTTACATTGTTGCTAGCCTAAGGTAACAAAATAATAATTCTCACGTAAAACTTTCGCGTCGTAAATAAACAACTTCTTTTTAAAGAAAATATCTCATTACTGATAAAGAATTTAGAATCTGATACAAGCACTCATTTCAATCAAATGTAATGAAATAAAAATGAAATATATAATAATTTTAAAACTTACACACAAGCAATTTAATCACATATACGTAACAATGGCCACAACGGGTATGAATATACATACAACTATGCATATCAAAGCAAATAAATCGATCACCCAAGCATTTTAAGGCATCTTACAAGTTTAAACATTGACTGTATGTCACGCACTCTTAAATGATGATATTGCCAAAGTCATTGGGGGTTACAAGCACTGTGATTTCTTGGTAACTGACCAAAACCAAATCATCACGAATCATCTCCACGTATGTCATGAGTTTCCCCTTGTCTTTAACTAATTAAAAATTTTGACTTGGATCTGCCAAGTATTGTGGGCCTGGGTAATATCCAAAGTTGTGGATATATTCCCCACAAACCATTACATATTACCAAAAGACAGTTTCATATCGGTATTTTCCATCTGTCCCAAAGTGATACTTTCTAAGGATCGATATAGTTCTTTGAATTTCTCTTTCTATTCTGGAGTGTGATACGTAGATGGATAGCCATTAGTTTCTTGTTTCATTTGGATAACTTCGTTAACGTACATTTTATAGGCGTCTTCATTTGGTATTGGTCAGTAATAGAAACGTGTCAGGTTTTGTATCTTCGTTTGTTATTAGTCGGTAATAGAAAAATGTCAGGGTTTGTGTCTTCATTTGGTATTGGTCGGTAATAGAAACGTGTCAGGTTTTTTGTCTTCATTCGGTATTAGTCTGTAATATTAACGTGTCAGGGTTTGTGTCTTCGTTTGGTATTGGTCGGTCATAGAAACGTGTCAGGTTTTGTGTCTTCATTTGGTATTAGTCGGTAATAGAAACGTGTCAGGGTTTGTGTCTTCGTTTGGTATTGGTCGGTAATAGAAACGTGCCAGGTTTTGTGTCTTCATTTGTTAGTGGTCGGTAATAGAAAGGTGTCAGGTTTTGTATATTTTTAACAAGCGGTATCCATGATCACGAGTTTGAAACAATTCAACACTTCCCCCACGATGCTGTTAGAGCGTGTGTTTTATCTTCGTGTCAACATGGCTTGTTTTGATTACATGTTTTAGCATACATGTAAGCAAAAGTGTATCGTAATCGTTTGTCCTCCAAGCATAATGTCACGTAGATTCCATCCTTCTATTCTACCACACTGTGACCTTCGACAATGGGTCTTTATTCTTGATAACTGTTTACAATTCGATCTCGTATTTTTTACCGCTTTTCTATCATGTTTTTTTTTTTACCTTCACACTTCCTTAATTTGATTTCTCTTACACTTTTCTCATCGTTAATTATGAGAAATGATATTCCGTCAAGTTTTCATGACGGAAACTAGAAAATAGAACAGTGAAATAAACATCCCTAATTAAATCGCAGACAATCTGTGACGTTTCTAAATCCCAGTGATCCAAATAATGACATCCATGATCCCTTTGTCAACCACGTCTAGCATGCTCTATCAGTTTTGTCTTCACTTTCTTACAAGTAATGGAAAAATCTCAAAATCGAGAGGCATGTTCGAGAAACAATGAGAGCCAGTTTTTTATTCTCGGGCATGAACGTCTTTTAATATTCTAATCGTCACACCATAGCGATGTTATAATTTCTTTCAAAGACCGATACTTCAAAGACCGATACATAATTGTCGTAATGTTCTACAGCCACGTGATAATATGTCCATATCGGAGCGGCAATACTTCAACATTTCTTCCTGAAAATCAAGCAGGCTTGAAGAGTGAATTTTGTACTAAGCGTGTTTCTCGGTTTCTGTATGGTGGCCGTCTGGGTTGTAATAGCGAAAGTCAAGCAAATGTGGGAGCATAACGTGCTGATTTGACTTGGTAATGAAAATTGTTAAAAATATCTTCTCTCCATTTCTGATATTCAAAACCGTTGTAGCCATTCTACTCAAAGGCACTACTAAAAGATTTTATGGAATCGTTAGAATGTGTAAGTTCTGCTCCGTTAGTGGTGAAGGTGGGACATTAAATTACTTGTGTTGAAAAATACGTACGTACGTACGTACGTACCTACCTGCCTGCCTGCACGCGCGCGCACACGCACGCACGCACGCACGCACGCACGCACGCACACACACACACACACACACACACACACACACACATACATACATACATACATACATACATACATACATACATACATACATACATACATACATACATACATACATACATACATACATACATACATACATACATACACGAACTAACAGCTAGGATTGAAACAATTGCAGTTTTTTTTATTCAAGAAGAGTACGAAACTTGAAACTAGGTTAAGACGAATTTCTTAATTAGAGAAGGCTGTTCTCATGTATAAGCATGACAACTTTGCTCCAGCTAAAACAAATATTGCAGAAGCATGAAATACAAACAGCAAGTCACATGCGAAAAGTTAACCTGCTTGAATTATTGGGACCCTTTGCTAAACTGTTCAAAATTGCTAGTTCAGATAATTCACCGAATGCTAATCAATCATCAGTTGTGAATACAACAGTACTTGTGAATAAAATTTGCAGGTCAGTGTGATATACAAATACAAAAAGGCGTGAGAAAAACTGACATTTTTGCTATATTGCTTGCTTTTGTGAATGATCAAAACCGTATTCTGAAATATCAATTTCATCTGTTATTACTGTTAAAGCCGTCTTGTATGTTTGTGAAAAAGTACAATAATCAGTGGTACTTTAATTTAAATATCATACTCGTAGTGTTGAATTAGGAAACCATGTAGCAATTATCACGAATTCAGACAAAAGGTAAGACTCTAAACAGCTGTAAGCAAATATGATTTCTGGAATCATTGTGGCATTAATCTTTCTGACCGCGCGTGAGTTGAGCAAATGTTCTAAACGCTCATTTTGGTTATGCATCTAAGTCTCGACAAGGATGGAATTAAAACTACTACACGGTCGATTCAACTTTGCCCTCACTATTCAGAGCCGTAAAGACACAAAGGTAATCAATAATGATATTGAATAAAGCATTGAAAAAATTCTCAAGAAATTGGTAAACTTCACTCTTGCAGGTTCAGTATTGACTATTGACCTATAGGCTACAATTGAGGTACGTATCTCACCATATCAGCCGTGTTATGGCTCTAGTTACTTACGAACATATATTCTGTTACGGTCAGTAATACATGAAAGAATTTTGGCAATAGAAGCTTTGAATGGGCGATCTTAACGGTCTTAAATCCTGCTTGTGATAATAAAGGCTAACCTTGAAAATATCGACATCAAGTAGGTGAACTTAATTTTGGAAATATAGAATTCCCTGTGCGAGGTTATTAAATTCACAATGAACAAATTTGAAACCTGAAACCATGTACCACCGCTAATGTTTTTGCTGGAAATAACGGCTTTTATCTGCTTGCACTAATCGCACACGAAAAATCTAAATTTGATTAGTTGTTGATGAATTGATATGATTCATTCAGAATTGGCCTTGCATCAGTAGTGGATTAAGCCCACTTGATTAACCGACGCGGTAAGCATAAGAGTAAGAAACAGTCATGCTGAAATTGCAAGTATGATTTCAAAACCCGACAAAACCTCACTGACCATTACGCTTACTGTAGTGGGATCAGTGCAATACCGTATCGATATATATTGTCAGAAGCCAGTAAAAATATTCTTCAAATTTACTACACAACAACAATAGATAAAAGTTCCATATATCATCAACGTGGACACGGTACGCCTCAACGTTGGAGTGGAAATCTCTGCTTCGAAAGACCATGTCCATTCAAATGAAATATATTAAACATAATTTGCTGAATAAGTCCCATGCGGGTTTTGTTATACAGCAGTCAGAGTTACGTGCAAACTGGAGCATCAATATTGTATCGTGTCCATCACTAGCTCGATAGTTACAGCAAAATCGAGCCAACAAGAGTTCTATTCACTCGTATAAATAGTTATTTGGGAACTGATGACAAAGTGCGTGACTGTTGTTTACTATAGGGGCGCGTACAAGTAAGCTACACGCACAACACTTGGATATGATACTTTATTGATTACACAAGGCGTAGCCAAAGCATCAAAATACCAAATAAGTGTTTTTCCAAACAACGCGGAAAACAAAACATGACATTTCGTCCGGAACAATAACAGTTCAATGATTAGTTAGCATTTCTGGATTTTTCTTTGGCCATATTAGTGATAAATATAGCTGAAAATACAATATTACCCGTCGACAATGTGCCCAGTAAGTTAGTTTCTCAAAACCGGACATGTTATTGAGAAAAGGTATATATCCATGCAAATACATGAGAGACTGTGAAAGGTTGTTGAAAGTCGGTGGTCATCGAAGCCTTTTGTTCATTGCTGTGACATAAAGATATATCCGCCAACGACAACGAGCAAAGTTTGGTCGGTATTATAATATTAAACCATGGGGTGACTCTTACGTAAATGTATGTGCATGACACTGCCATGTACGAGTACAAAATAGATCATGCGGATTACTTTTCATCACCAGAAATATCTTTGTATGCGTATGTACAACAACGTAATGTAATTTCTCGCTGATAGCGATTAATAACTGATTATTTAGCACACTTCGCGGCGAAATTTCTATGATGAGTCACATACACTGCCGCCAACATCACAAACACAGACGGACATGGCACTGCTGACCGCAACAGTAATATTTTGTATCTATAGCATGATAACCCTATGGCTAAGATATGATGTAATCATTACCTCTTGCAATGACCACGATGTTTCTTTGGAGTTGGTTTAGAATACAATGAACATTTATAATATAGTTATTGGTGATTTTTAGCAGGCCACTGAAGTGTTTGTTGCGCCTGGCACGCAATAGTTAATGAGTCTGACAGTAAGACAATTGAATGAACCAAACGTGTACCAAGACATTATATGAAATTCAATTACCTACTACAAGTACAAAAATCTGCAATGTTACTTGCCATTGGGAATTCGTCTAACAAAGATCCATCGAGTGACCTGGATTTCGACAGCACCTTTGGATGGTTACGTATGTTCAGATGAAAACAAAGGCCACGAACAACTTTGAGAAAGACATTGCCAAGCTCGTGAACAATGATGTGCTTTGGATAAACAATGGAGACGAATCAGGCGCCAGACTGGAGGTAAACCCGCGTTATATAGTCCAAACGTGGACGGGATAGAAAACATCCCGACTTAGTTTTAGTGTCGGAACGCTTCTGTAGCGAATGACATTATGAGGGATATAGAGAAAGTCAAAGAGCATATAGTCCGTCTTTTATTGAAACAAACGACAAACATATTTTTCAAAACACATTATTTTATTCCAACAATCAATTACTAGCAGTTAACAGGTAACGATAACATCAAACAATTTCGTTTTGACAAGTTTGATAACGTTGTGAAATCAAGATTCCCATTTATGGAAGACATCAAGCTATTTATGTACACTACGGTTCCAAGCAAAAGATGTCAAATAACCTGTCAGCAATAGCGTACACCAAATGTTGACCACTAATCTAATAGACTGAGGGAATTTTTAACCAATAAGTGGATGGCTTAGTTTTGGGGTCTTGTGATTTCATAAAGTCAGCTATACTACTGTTTTCATCCAATTCCTGTTGCACTTGAACGTCATATAAGTCTGCCCAAAAATTGTTTTTAATTTTCAACGATATTTTCGATTTATGTAGGGTGAATCATTTCGACTAAAGCCAATTCCCAATAGACTTCGGAAATCAAATGGATGGCCTGAGGTAATTTAGCTTGTAAAAACAGAAAGTGTTCTTGGGAAACCCCTCCATTGAACTGTCACTGGTTAACGTTATGTAACATTGGTTGTTCATAATTCCAGAATTCTAGTCTTCGAGTAGTCGCTGGAGGTCAGAAGAGTGTATAAATGAGGAATGTTAGTGTGGCTTTTGGATGAGAGACCAACGTTGGACGAAAGACTGACGTTGTTGTTCCCGTTAATTTGGTTATTTCAGGGATGGATTGGGAAGAAGGCAACTGATGAAACTGCTGAGTAAAATGGTCCACAATTGTTTGCTTCCTTGCTTCCTTGTTGCAAATTTCGATTGACAATGGCATCACCGATGACACAAAACACCACAAATGTTTGGCTAAAAAGACAAATTGCTTATCCTGCACACGTTCATCACTCCACATCCACAAGGGTTGCTTTTGTAAATCTTGCAGAGAGAAGAACTGCAGGAAGTCGTGGTCACTGTAGTAGCTGAGGGTATGTTGAAAGACATGATGATCAGTTGTTTTGTTTTTAGTCGAAGATTCGATATAATAGTCAAAACTGACGATGATGTCCTTTCCAAGTTACTTTGCCACGCTTATTTCTCACATTACAAATTTTTTAATCGATAATTATTTCGATCTTGTGCACATCGTCTACCTTTTTGGTCACACGATTTGGTCACACGTTGTAAATCGGGAAAGTAAAACATTCCATTTAACACTTCCCTGTTCATATCTTCCAATTTATAGACGGGAGGATGACTGCTACGCACACGATCGGCGACAAGAAACAATTCGGTGCTCCAGTTGATTAAATAACGTTTATGGAAAGTGCGTTTGATTTAGAAAATTCGCAACGGATCTCCAGCCTTTCTTGGGGACAGTCACTGTCGGGGATGTACCAAACAGGCGCTCGAAGAAGGTAACCTCGTTGTTGGGAGTCACTTGGAGTGGGGCACGTCCATTGTTCCGATGGCAAGATTGGTTGTACGATTGGGCGAGGTGTGACAAGACGTCGATGTACTTGAGAGTATACTGATGCGTAAAAAAAATCCACAATGCTGGCTTTGGTTTCGGGATTCACGGTATTGAAAAACTGTATATGACGTCTCGTCAATTTTTTTTTTGGAAAGCAAATTGGTTCAGAAATTCAATGGATTTGTCTGCATTCCATCGAAGAGTATGACGCCCACTTTGGTTCAACACCAGAGTCAGGGCTCGCACTAGCTCACTGCTCGATTTGGAAGTCAATGGATCGACCGAAGCAAATATGGAAAAGACGTAGATGACATAAAACAAGTGTTTGTAATCATGATTGTAAGTGCTCAAATTAGAGACTTTGGCAAAATCGGCTTGCATTAGATGATTGAAGCCTTCCACATAGGTGCTAGTTCTGAAACAGTTTCGCAGAATGGGCTTGCGTACGGTGTACGTGGCTTGTTCGTGTAACCGGTGTTGAACTTGAGGTAAACGAACACTTTCCAGTCGAATTTCGGCAGCACGATACAATGTCAGAACTCCTCCGTAACCTGCATGATAGGATAGATTGTAGTAAATGATGACTATTACTTTTATTTTTAATAATTGGTCCACTCTTTGCTAATGCTGCTCTACCTTTACGTGTCCGATGTGCCACGGAAGTAGAAGTCAAAGGAAGTGGTGCTGTTGGTGACGACGTTATTGGAATATCTTTGGTCTTCTTTTCTTTTTAAATGAGGATTGGATGGTGTATGCGGGGTTTATTTTTCTTGCCAACGATGATATTTCATCCATTGTTTGTAAGGGACTAAAGGCAGTTTTTGTCATTACATCGGATGACAAGGATTGCGTTTGATATATTTCGACTCCACATATCCCATTTATCCTCTATTTTCTTCACCCGCTCAGTCGTTTCAGCAAGTGTCCTCCTATTGCTCCTATTACCCCTTTCAGTAACATGGCAAAATGGGCAATATTGCCCCGCGTTGCACCAATATCTTTTACTTTTGATCAATGGGTATTTTCCTTTGCGCCATTGGCGAAGACCGTGCCGATATTTGGCTAAGCATTCTTCCTGGTGTTTAGACGAAGGTGTTGTGTCTTTCAAGATATTCAGACAACATTTGCACACGGTATCTATGACTTTTTAAGGCAGTTTGAATGAGTTTTTTCGTATGAGGGGATGAGCTTTGGACAGAACAGGCAACATGTTCCAGTGTTTGCCTTTTCTTTCCTTTGATGGTAGAACAGGCGAGTCTTTTAGGGGTGACATCTCTTTCGGTTGATTCGTTGGTTTCGTGGCACGCAGCAAACAAATACACTAACATAGATGTCTTGTCACACGGTTTTTATACATTTAGGGGGGACTATCGCTTTGTCGTAAATGTGACGATAAGTGTTCCAAACTCGCCAATGAATCCTCCTCCTTAATGGCTCCTCTTTTTCTTTCGAAGAGCGTATTTTTCTAGCGGTAACATCAATGTTCTCTTTAATATGTATTTGTAATCTTCCGCAGTTTTGATAGTGTCATTGAATTACTATCACGGAATATGTTGTAGCACAAATGATAAAGGTCGTGGCATGGTAGTCCGTTTTGATACCATCTTTGGTGTAAGCTAATTGGTGTACCTTTTGAACAGCCTCGAAATTATTTTAGTATTGTTCAAAACATGTTTAGTCACTAACACACATGTAGCACAGACGTTTCCTCCTGAACTAGAACGAATTCTTCTTAGAAAGATTTGTTGTGATCTTCTAACTGGTTCATTGGAAATCGCTGACTTAGAATCACTTTGTAAGTTGAATGAATGGCATCCAGCAATTTTTGAATTACACGCGATTCATCAATGTCTGACCACTGGAACACTTTCATCAGAAGTAGTCCTCTTATATTATTTAGGTAAGAGTGGATCAAACATCGTTGATACAATGGATGCCATGATTCTTTGCGTTTCACTAGCATTTTGACGAACTCGCGCAAAATGTATTCTCTCAAATCCACAGGCAAACCATGACTGTTGTTTAGTAAAGTATCCATGACCATGTCAGTCAAACACTTCTTCTAGAGCGAAAGTAACGGACATAGTGAGTAATTTCTGCCATCTGCCCTTCCAGGAAATGGTCACAAATGCAGGTCAGCATGTTCAGTGACGTCACGCAGTATCGAGTATTCAGGTCAGCCACTGAAGCTAGAAAGTTTGAGGCTATACCTACAGACTTGGGTTTTCCAAAAGTTGTAGCTATAAATACATTCAAAGGTTCATAAACAGAAATTGACCAACACTTGTAGCTATAAATAGACCCTACCTGTTCCATTCTCTTGCCACTATACAGGCCCAATATTATTGTCGCTAGACAGGACCAATATTTCCCAATGTTAAATTTCCCTTGACCGTAGGGTACAAAGTAAGTACAAACCATCTATTACATCACAGAAGTCTACGTGAGGCTATAACTCTTTAGGCTATAGTGGAAACGACCAAATGTAACATAGAAGTCTACATGATGCTGTAAATCTTGGTACTACGGTACAACCTCTTATATTTAACAAAGAGGTATACGTGAGGCTATAAATCTTGTCGCCAGGGTACAACCCTTCTAATTTTGACACTAAAGATATTGACGCAGGGTACAAAGTAGTGTTCATAACGTTAAATTCCCATTGACGCTAAGGTACAACCACTGTAATTTAACATTACGGTCTACGTATCTCTTTTAATCATGTCCGTCTATAGTCCCACCATGTCAAAATTGCCATGTTCTATTCCCATGGACGTCAGGGTACAACCCCCTAAATGTAATATTACAGTCTACGTGACGGTATAAATCTTGTCCGTCTATAGTCTCACCAATGTTAAAATACCCATTTTAAATTCCAATTAACGCTATATCGTCCCAGGGTGTGCCACTATACAAATTTCCTATTATCCCTATATCGTCCCAGGGCGTGCATTTGACGCTATACAAAATTCTCATTGACCCTGTATTGTTCCATGATGTGCTTTTGGCGCTATAAATTTTGTCCCCATATAGTTCAGGGAGAAGCGCAATGTATTTTCCCAATGTCCTTTTACTACCCCACTATTCTACTAATAACAAATCTGGAAAACTGATTGATAATCTTCTTAATTATTGGGTTATTCGTCCTAAACTTTGGTTCAACATTATTTAGTATTTGTGTGGTATGTGAGACCTGTCCTTCATGTAGTAACGGTTAGACAATCATATTCAGTATGTAAGGGAAGTGAGTAAAGGTACGTTAAGTAGCAGATATGGGTGCCTTGAGAAATATTAGATGGAGATATATGTAATGGAGAGAGGAATTATGGAAGCAGCGAAAGAAGAAAGCGTATTTGACCTGAGCGCCATATCAGAAAGCCATGTAGCTAATAAACTCTTGTGAAAAAATTTTGAGAGATGGGCAGATTCAATAATAATTAAATCATCTAATATGAGTTATTTATTTTTAATGCAAGGCTGAGGTCTTCACACTCTGATTCCATAGGTTATATAGACATGTCATCACGAGTCGGACGAAAAAAACCCACGAGCCAATATGTTTGAGGAAAAGCAAAAATAATTATTTTGCTTGCTATTAATGAATAAGAGATTTATTTTATGGCGTAAGTGAAACACGCATTACTTTCACTCGTGGCTTCGCCAACATTGGAAGTACTGGTCTTTTAACCCACTCGATGTAGGAAACTCTTCTGAAGAGACACTTTATTTGGCTGCTGGGACATGCTTGTCAACCAATAAGCTCTAGAACTTGTCAGGTTATCTTGCCGTAGGAGGTAACGAAGTTGCCAGAGTTGTTCCGATGTCATGCATTAGTTGGGTTCACTTTTATCATAAGGAGGTTTATCTTAGCAGCAAACATAAAATGAGGGTTGGTGACACAGTGTTGGAAGTTTAAAGTGGACGAAATAATATAATATGTATAATAGGTAGGTTGACATACAGAACACGTAAAGCATCTTATATTTTGAACGTTGTTCTCATTTATATGAGGGTCAATTTTCAACTTTCTGGCTGGATATTAATTAATAAATATTTGCAAAAGCAACAATAGTTTGACCCCAATGGACATTAAATATTTACTACACTGAAATAACATTGTTTCGGAATCATGTGTATAGTAACAATACACTAATATTCTGTTGTTGTTGTTGTTGTTGTTGTTGTATAGTTAATTTTTCAGCACAAGATAGGTTATGCATTGAGGCCAGTATTAATGGTGGAGGAAGAACCTTGGAAAATCAGGGAAGAACCACCGACCCACGAGAAGTTACAGGCAAGCTTTTTCACGTACTCACTTTAGCAGAGCCTAAAACTAGAACCACCGCAGACAGATGTAAGACGGCAGAGATCCTGAACGGTGAGCGCTTTAGACAACTCGGCTACTTGGAGCTCCTCTTACCAATATGCAAGGAAAATGTACATATAATAATAATAATAATAATAATAATAATAATAATAATAATAATAATAATAATAATAATAATAATAATAATAATAATAATAATAATAATAATAATGATGATGATAATAATAATAATAATGATGATGATGATAATAATAATAATGATGATGATTATGATGATGATGATAACAATAATAATAATAATAATAATAATAATAATAATAATAATAATAATAATAATAATGATGATGATGATGATCATAATAATAATGATGATGATGATGATGATGATGATGATGATGATGATGATGATGATGATAATAATAATAATAATAATAATAATAATAATAATAATAATAATAATAATAATAATAATAATAATAATAATAATAATAATAATAATAATAATAGTGTAGAGAGCATAGTACACTAATGTGTCTGCCTGGTTGTATGAGAGGGAGCCTGACTCAGAGACAATCGATCAGGATCTGTTGCCGTCTTAAAAATGCTTAATACCAGCGCGTGTACAGGGTGAAATAATTGCTCTCTCAACCAATATTCAACTACATATATGCTACAATATAATCATTCACCTGGATGATAGCAAGATAAAAATAACTGGCAGACAGCGTCAAATTCATTTCCTGAATATGTCCAACGATTTTGCAGAGGATACGGTCATGAGGTCTTTGGATAACGATGATGTCGTAGGCATTGACATAAATGCTTGTTTCCCAGCCATATTGTTTGGACTTTGCACGGTGTTGTTATATTGTACATGATCTTGTCAGTTTCATTCAACAAAGATCTTCCTGAGAAAGATTTTACAAAATTTAATCAAATCGTACAGTTTACATTTTCACCAGGTCATCCAATGTGCGTCCCCTAATTAATCGTAAATGGCTCTCTTTTGCGTTGCTGTGTTTAATTTTATTAGTGTGGATATTGATTCAGCTTGTTTACCCATGTCGTAGTACTAAACATGATGGTTTAATTCACCAGTAAATGAGACAGCTCCGAAATAAATTTCAAATGAAAATATCAAACGAAAACTAATTGTCAAATTTAGCTTCAAACCTGCAAAAGATTGAATGTGTCTATCTCGAGGATTAATTATAGACCTGGAAGAGTTATATTTATTCGTTCGAGACTACTTGCGTGAGTACAACTGTGTGCAATTTTCATGACACACACATTGAGGTGGTTTTAAATATCTTCAGTTTCATCAAATCCGGCCATTTCGGTTGTATGTTTTGCTGCCATTGGCAATGTAATTCGCAATTTTCTTCCCATCCATTTTTCATCAGTGCTGTATCTATTTGGTAACGGCATTGCACAATGTGTCAAAAAGCTATTTAAGGATCGTTTGCTTTTTCAAGCATTCCTTTAATTGTTCGAACAGCTCTTTCGACGAGACCATTGCTCTGTGTATATTTTGGACTACATGTAATATGTTTAAATCCGTAATTGGTCGCAAATTCTTAGAGTATTGCGGATGTGTATTGCAGATCATTATATGAGAATAAAACTTATGATATACAGTGTCGCGCAATGTTTGATTTGAGATGATTGATAATTTTTTTTAAAACTGTGCCTTGAAAATTATCTACTTCAATGTATCGTGTAAAATAATCATTCACCAAGAGCTATGTTTAACCATTTAGCTAAAACAAGTCTGAAGCAACACTTTCCAAAAATCGACTTGGAAATTCATTTGGTATCATCGGTTCAGCTTGATCTCTGTTTTTGATGCAATTTCGCCAAGACTTTACCAATTGTCCTAGCTGAGTACTTAATCCTTTCCACGAAACTGACGTTTTGATGCGTTCTCGGCATTCAGCTATGCCTTAGTGACCATCGTGAATTCTCTCTAGGACTTTTTAAAGTGATTCTGAAACGACCAGGTGAATACCTTTCATTAAAAAATTGTAAATTTACCTAAATCTGCCCATCACGACTGAAGTTTTCCGTCGGTAACAGATTTCTCTACCAATCCATTTTCACAGAACAATAAAAATTGTTTGGAAATCAAATCATTTCGATATTCAGAATTTATTTGTTCAAGTTGAGTATTTGATGACAGGCAAATTACTAACTACGAAATTAACATAGGCATTAGCTTCAGCCTGAAATTATGTCACCCACAGAGTCATAGGTTTTGCATCTTTTATCGCCACAGGGTCCAGATTGACTAGGTTGGTTTTGACTAAACCTGTAGTAGCTTACCGGAGACCAAAAAACCTAAAGGACATCCTAGTCAGGGCCAAACTAACAACAATCTCTAGTCAAAACCAACCTAGTCAATCTGGACCCTGTGGCGATAAAAGATGCAAAACCTGTCAACATATGATAGAGACCAAGACATTCACTAGCACAGTGACTAAAGAAAAACTAAACATACATGGTCCAAACAAAACGTGCAAAACAGAGAATGTGATTTATCTCATCACATGTAAGATCTGTGGCCTTCAGTACGTGGGAGAAACTGAAAAGCTACACAAAAGGATAAACCTTCATAGATCTGATTGGATGACAAAAAAGCTGTACAGAAGCCCGGTCGCAGAACACTTCTCCTCCCCTGACCACACTTTCAGTGATATAATACTTATCGCTATTGCTAACAACCACAGCTGGAGTTCCGAAACCAGGAAGGAAAAGGAATCATACTGAATACGCCGCCTTAGAACATTGAAACCAAGCGGTCTAAACCAAGAAGACTAGAAAATGAAAACTATGCACTAGTAGAATTTAACATTTTCTAAATCTTCTTATTATCCTTCAATTTTTACTATAAGAATAACCGGTATAGAATCAAATATCCGGGATATAATCTGCGTTACATATGTACACAAAGTAAAAATAGATGTCGCTTTGGCTTGTAGACTTTTAGGGAATTATACAACGTTTTCAGTTTCCGCAACTTGTCTATACAAGCTGGTTGTATTTATAGTTTTACCACATGTGAAGACAGAAATGTAGAGGTTTACAAACACAACGTTTTTGTGTTTATTTGTTTGTCGTAACTATGTTTTGTATTTGCCTTTGAAACAGACTCATTAAGAGTCGAAAGCGCTTAGGCTAGTTAGTTACTAGTTTCGTACTGTTCGTCGTCAGTTTATTGCATATATATATATATATATATATATATATATATATATATATATATATATATATATATATTACGTTATATCAATTCTTTTATTTAAATGTAATACAATTTTATACATAGCATCATTATGAAGACCATTGGATAAGCAATTTCTGGCCGATTAATCGTGTACTTTCATTAGTCTGTTCATTTCTCCATGTCCAATATCGACAGGAATAATATAAAAATCACTTTAAGAATGATAATTTGTATTGTAATATATACATTGATATATGTTACACTTACACGATGATCAAGATCTTTTAATATTTTCAATCGTTTTAGTTCTAACAAAACTACTGCGAAATCCCAAGTATTATATAAGAAGGAAATAGCATACTTTTAGAAACATTCAAATATTTTCTTATTTTACATGATGAGGAGCCTCCAGTATTTGTTTCAGTAAAGTCTAGCATAGTTATTATATTATTATATTTTATTATGAAAGGAATCATATTCTTTATCTATTATCATTCAGGTGTGTTTAAAGCATTATTTGGGCTATGGTTAGGGTTTTTGTGAAAGAAACGAATTTCCACCAGAATGTAGAAAATTTATCATGCCACACCAGGTCATTTGAAAGCAATAAACCTTATAGCGAGACCAGTAGATACCGACTTATCGTTTCAGACGATTGTCAATTACAAAATTCTTAGCAAAATGAATTAAAATCATATTTCCAAATTGTTACGTATGTGAAATTTATTTACCTTTGTGTCTGTTTTCATTTCTTTTATCTTATTTTTATTTCATTACATGTTATTGTAATGATAACTTTACTCACTGGAATTGGCATTGTTCCAGAAAGTTAAGTACACTTCTATATAGCCTGATTTAAAACGCAGTAGTGTTGTTACGTTGTATTTTTAGCTGACCTAGTCACAGACTTTGATTCAGAATTTGGTTTGAAAATCATTGGTCATAATCAAGATAATGTTTGTTTGAGTAAACAACCTTTTTAAAAATTAATTTCCAGTGTGAGAATCATTAATTTTTATCAAAGGCTTTACTAGAGTGTGGAATAATTAGCTTGTAGGATATTTTACGTCGCTCAGACTAATTGTCTCAGATCCCATCACGTGGGTATGAATTACGTTTAAGCTGTGGTAACACTGAAGTTTTATAATGAAATAGTCGAAAGATGCTAACTCTGGAGTTCAGGGGTATTTTGTGTTCTGATCAGTTTGAGTTAAGTTTTTTAAGTTTATGGAATTAGTAATTAATTTCTCTCGAAAACATGCAAGTGCTCTTCTTCTTCAAAATTCTTGGATAAATACATTTATTTGAAATTATTTGGAATTATAAACCGTAACTGTTGATTCAACAAGTAACTGTTGACACAACAACACATGACAAGCTGTAGATGACATCATCGCCTTTCATCTTGGAACTTCATCGGAATTCGAACTTTGATTCAATTTGAATTTATAGTGATATGACTTATATTTTTAAATTATATGTCACGACACAAAAAGGTAACTTTTCTATTCATGTAATTGATTCTGTTTTAAATAAACGTTTTACAATATCCGTCATCACTAATATTTTGTGATTGAAAGAAGCATGCATGCATGCGACGATTTTTTTGTTGTTTTTTAATTTCAATTACTTTTCTTTCATTTCCATTCTAAACCGGTTTTCGTTTATACTGTTAGCACGGGTCACACTTGGATTTGTACCTTTATCTTAAATAGGAAAATCATTAATGGAATTTATACAACAGTAAAGTAAGAGTAAATAATTGGTTATAATTATATGTGCTCGTTATACAGGCTGAGAAATATTCCATTGGAAAATCTGTACTGAATGTCAATATCATCGTTTGAGTATTAATTATATCCAATATCCTGGAATGCATTATATATATATATATATATATATATATATATATATATATATATATATATATATATATATATATATATATATACATATATATATATATATATATATATATATATATATATATATATATATATATATATATATATATATATATTATTCATTATATTTTTATGTTTCTATCACTGACATTTATAATTTTGACATGTTGTATTGCATTGTATATGCCTTTGAATGCAATAAAAATGATAAGGATGAGATGAAATTCGTTCTAATTTATAACAACTCTGAAATATGAAAATATTATATCCAGTATATTTTTGATTGCATTTTTTAATTTTAACTTGTATTCCTTCGTTTGACAAAGAAATAAAACAATATGTGCAATCAATACAGTCTTGGCACTAAATGATCATGGAAAAGGAGCATCTCGAGAATTGCAAGTGCCATACAAACATTTAAAGACAGAGTGTTAGGTTAAAAAAAGAACAAGAAGATGGCATTGCTGCGAAATCCCTATCTTCGAATTTTGAAGAAGCACATGTAAATCGCTTGAAAAATATTATTAAACTTGGAACTGGAGATACATGCAGGAACTTATAAATATTGCCACTGATCAAACCATTCAGAACTTGAAGATAAAAAGTCAGTTAATAATAACAAATAAATCGTTTACATAATGTATCCAGCGACAGCCAGATCTGAACATTATACTACCGAGAATTCTGGAGCACAGATATTTAGTTTAATAACATTCAGACTTCCAGCGAATGCTTTGTCGAACATGACAATGCACTTATCAAAATACTACCCAAAATAACGGCCGCTCTTGATTAATAACGTTCATGACAAGGCAGGTACCATAAGATAATATTCCTCCCTAAATAGTTTGTGGCATGGGGTTCCAACTTTTTGTAGTTATTTCTGACAACACGTTAAAAATCACTTTTATTTCAGGTGGAAACACAGTTAGCATTACAGTTTGCGCATCATTTGTTTCACCTTGTGAAAGAAAGAAACAGTATTTATACATGAGTCCATCTCCCGGTGGAGGGGGGGGCAATGCATCAGATACTGCGAGGACGAATTCTGTATTTTTTCTCATATATCTGGAGAACCACGTTCTTCGTTTTACACAAGGTAGAGGAGACTAATGAATTCTTCTTCTTCTAGATGCGCACCATAAAACACACATCTTCATGATAGTCACAAAATTGACAAAAGAACATAAAATCTTTATAGACGTCCTCCCATACAATAATGGCTATCTCCACCTGCTGGTTATTTTGTTTTTATTTTCCAAAGTATATTGTATCCTCTATGCCACAGCAGAAGAAGGTCTTGCAGTAACCAGACGTAATATAAGTGACATAGCCAAAACACACAGCCAGTCTTTAGTAAAACAGGAATATATCTTGATATAGTATAAAAGCATGTCCTGGCACTAGTAAACGCTTACTTGCAAGAAGGCAATATTATTCCAGTTCCACTCACACGCACACACACAAAGGTCTTTCATGTAAATACGTGTAATTGATCAAGTGGCAGCTAAAATTAACACAATATAACGTTTCTTTGTTAAATTCTTTTGTTTTCATTTAAAATACACGGAGACCATACACAATAAATTTATATTCCTTTTCCTAACTGGCATAACCCAGTTCTACGTGAAATTTGTGTAAGTGGCATGATCGATGGATGCACTTTAGGAAATAGGTAAACTTCCCACATACTCAGAGAAATGGTTATTCTCAAATAATTTAGAAGATTACAAAATATCATCCCAAAGAAGAATAAATGAATGAAAAAGCGATTATAATAGTTATTTACAATTTTAGGGGACTCTTTTATATTTTTGGTTGTGGGAAGAGATTGACATTTCCTCTACGTGTATTTTGCCTATGCTTGTATCTCAGTAACGTTATCTTCAGCAAAAAGAAAATCGACAAACCTTTAGATGAAAATGTAGCTTTTTTACCGAGAGAGAGAGAGAGAGAGAGAGAGAGAGAGAGAGAGAGAGAGAGAGAGAGAGAGAGAGAGAGAGAGAGAGAGAGAGAGATATTAATAAGCCAAGGGAGGTAACTTTATATATTACTATTTATTTTTCCATAAATTTTATAATTACGTAACTTCCTTTACACAATTACATATTTCAAATCTTTTACAGGCGGTATATTCTCTAACCCCTATTCAAGACCGATCAAACATGGGAGACGTGTAGCTAGCCATTTCAAATGTCAAATGATTCCGTCAGTGCAAAGCTAATGTGAAGACCGAAAAACAAATCACAAACTAAATTGAATATGAGAACCACAATACCACTAAAAATAATGGTGGATCGTTTTAAGGATGATGTTGTGTCTTATTCCGGTATAGTTTATATTACTAAGAACCACTCACTCGCCAATGTTCTCCTACTATTTCAAATTTTAAAATCTGCTGAAACATTTGATTATTCACTTTTTATTCGTGATAAAAGTAATGTTAGATAAATATTTGCCACTTTGGTGTGTTTATAAATGGTGTTTATAATTTTTAACATAGCTTTAACAATTTTTCAATCATATCGCTACGATGTCTGCAGTGTGGCAGTTTATAGTGATGTCTAGCACTGGGGCATCATGCCGCAGACATGTAGTTTGATGTCCCACCCAGTCACATTATCCTGACACCAGGCCGACCAGTCATAGCACTAACATTTTAATGCTGAGCGCCAACCGAGGCAGCTGTTGGTATTTTTTTTAAATCTTTGGTATGACTCGACCGGGGATCGAACCCACGACCTCCCGCATCTGAGTTTACCACTATGAGATTTTTAAAGGAGATATACAACTTTTAAACAGTGAAAAAAAAAAACAACGAATTGCTCAAATTTACAAACAATCTAACCAAAAGGTTTAGTTCAACAATGAATACAAAAGACTGGTCAAACAGTGAATCAAAAGGACGGGTCAAACGATATTTGCAAGAGGACTGGTCAAACAATTACTTGAACGTGACTGGAAAAAATGCATTTCAAAAGTTGTGTTCAAACGTTCAAACTTAGTTTCTAGGTTTATAATAAGCATAAACTCCATACTCTTTTCATGATGACTTAACATCATTTTGTTTTGTTTCATATTTAGAAATGTCTTTGGTAAAGTTGTATAAGATCTCATTCGATTTGCTAAACATTTTTGCCTTTTGATTCACATTTCTGGTCTTATAACGATCATAAATACAATTTTTTCCATGAGCTACTTTGTTGTTGATAATCTTTTGAACATTCACTTGAATAGAGAATTAAAATTAAATTCAAATGATGTAAATTCTGCTAAACTCTCTTCTAATGCAGTTTCGTTTTGGTAACATAATCTTTATATTTGTTTCGTCATTACTGTTCTTTATACTGTGTCCAAAGTTAATAAATCAAATGGTAATCTAACATACATTCAAAGATAAACTCATGTTAATGTTCTTGTCGTAGCTTATATGGTATTGTTTGACAGACTCGACTGTAAACAAATCAACGTGCAGTCGGCTACATATTTTCTATTTTTTTTTAATCAGCATCTATTCCTATTTACTCAGTCTTCATTTTGGCCGAAATACATACAGAAATCTGCACCATATTGTTCGCCTTCTAAAGAATGAGCAATTTACTTGAAATCAATGCCAAGATTGCTTCAATCGGATTCTTGTATCACTACAATAATTAAATATTAATAAATGCTCTAAAAATAGATTGGTACTGAACCGAAAGCAATGATCGTGACCGGTGTCATGATGTAATAGTTCTTGAATAGTCGATTTAACGTGTGCATTGAGTGGCGGATGTGGCTTTCACTCCAGTGCTAATTTCAAAATAGACGACTATCGTCTTTATCCACCTTGCCTTCAAATTCCGACATAAAGGATGGGTGTAAATTCCCTGGCTATCGTGTACATGTGACAATAAAAAATGTTACAAGAAATACAGTATAATGTCTCACGTAGCAGCAGAAAGGGTGAATCCTACATCTTTTTGCTCGGGTCCTTAACCTAAAATAAGGGTTCCTACAACTGGCTGAAAAAAATAGGTCAGCAACGCTAAACCAAAGTCTCTAACTATTATATTTCCGTACGGTTAAAAACCGCATAATAAATCCATGAGGTTAGCTCAGTTTTGTTACCCTATTATTGACTATATTTGACACGATTTTTATGCGGTTTTGTTTGCTTGCAAAGCGACCCAATTGTTGTCATTCACTCTGCTGCTATGAATTAATCAAAGATTTTATCCAGACCTATACGATAACTGGATCTTGGGTCATGTAGACTTATTGTTATAAATCCAAACGGAACAGATTGTGCTTTTGAACAGAAGTTTTTAAACTTCATCATGTCCATATCCCCTGAACACCAAGTATAATATATATTCTGTAGAGTATAATTATCTACTCCATTAAACACAACCAAAATATTACAGTTATCTCTGATCACTTTAGGTATCTGTGTGTATCTCTGAGTAACATAAATTACGTCTGTGTTTTTATGTCTACCTCGAGAAAATATTCTAGCTGGATTAGATTGTTTGTCCAACATCACATCATCATATACTACGAGATTATTAATGAATCCATCCAAGTCATCTACAGACGGGGCTTCATCAATATCTGTAATAAAATCAATAATATCGACACGGTCTTTATTAACTGATTTCGCTTTCTCGTTAAAATCCTTAAGTACTTCGTAACAATGCTGATCATCCACAGAAGGTGCTATTAAATATAGTTTACCCCATCTCATCCATCTCATTATTAAATTTAATAATAATTGTGTTTTACCTGATCCAGATGGACCTATTATAATCATCTTTATCGAATTTGGTTATGCTGGATGGTGCTTTACTTGTTCTTGTTTTTGTGTCGCCGAAAAGTCAATTATTGTATCCATATTATTAATAACATGAGTCTATATTGTGTTCAATGTAGATCATTTACACCCACCACTGGACTGACAACAATAATAACGAAAAATAAACGACATGCATTAACAGGTAAATATGTAAAATGTGGTACACAAAAATATAAATTTATCCCCATGTCTGATTTAGGGACAAAGACAGGTGGAGATATAGCCGCATCATTAGGAAAATTACCTGGATTACCATGGACTAAATATGTTGGTGAGAAACACCTTCATGGATATAATTTTTGTGGTTTTGGAACTAGACTTGATATCCGACCTGATGATCAGAATCAACCACGACCAGGAGAGTATCCAGTAAATAAGATTGATCAAGCATGTCATATTCATGACGTTGCATACAAAAGTAAAGATCTGCAGCAGCGGCATCTTGCAGATGTGAAATTGATTCATGTATTAAATTCTATACCTAATAAATCTCTCAGAGAAAAACTCGCTAGTTTTCTGATAAAATCAGCTATGAAAAGTAAACTAATGCTAGGGGCCGGTAATTAATTATATAATTATTATAATGGAATCTATTTATTATAGCCCAAGAGGGTATTGGTGAGGCAAGGCAGCGATCGCTAAACTTGCTGAAGCAGCAAAAGTTTCACGTTCTGTTGCTGCAGCGTGGTTAGCACGACAGGCAATATGGCAAATTTATCTACCACCACCAAAAAAATCCAATATGCACATTTTGATGTTAGTGTTCCTTACAAAGTTCATCAAGCAGATATCTTGTTGTTACCACACGATACCATTAAAACACGTGAACGAAAGTCACACACATGCAAATACGCATTGACTGTTGTTGATGTTGCAAGTAGATATAAAGAAACTGAACCATTATCAACAAAGACAGCATCTGAAGTTAGATCAGCGTTTAAGCGAATTTACCGACGTGGTGGTCTACGATGGCCACAGCTATTACAAGTTGATCCTGGCAAAGAATTTCTTGGATCATTATCTTCTTTGATGGAAAATCATAACGTCAAAATCAGACGAGGGCATACTGAAATTCATCGTGATCAAGCAATCGTTGAACGATTTAATCGAACACTTGCTGAGCGGTTATTTGATATCAATACGCAAAGGAAATATCTACTGACTTTAAGTCCGGAGAGAGATCTCGTGAATGGGTTGCAAGGTTACCAAGTGTGATATTTGCATTAATAATGAAATTACTCCTGCAACATCCATGCAACCTTCTAAAGCAATAACATAAAAGTATATACCACGTAGAGATGGATACGGCGAACGAGGTCAACAACCAGTATTAGGTAATGTAATTGTGAGATATTTATACGAACCAGGGGAGCTTGAGGGTGGGGAAAAAAGAGCCACAAACCCTATCTTGAGTGTGACCACACATACAATTTTTAGCGTGGTTAGATCCACTGGATGACCTGCTATATACAGACTAGATTCTACTGCACCTCAACGTGGATTTGTACGTGAGCAATTGCAGGTAATTCCTGCGGATACACAATTACCACCGCGTTCACTTATGTAAACTAGAACCCCTACGTCGATTACATTCAAGACAGGTCAGCATCACATTTTCACGTGTATGACCAAGGTCACTATTAATTCTATCCACGGTAAATTGTCTTGGATTATTATTTGAATATTGCCAAAGACAATAATGTGTTACAACTTGCACAGTGATTATTCTGTAGTTGTTTTATCTATTTATTTATTTATTTAAAATAAAAAAATAATTGACATTTAACTTAAAATATCTTCATTTTTTTCCCTTTAAATTAAAATATTTACTCTACGAGCGTATGTACAAATTAATATATAACGTCTCCCCGCGCAGGTCCACTCTATTACCATCTTGGTTTGTGAGTTTGAAATTCGTTCTTGAGAATAATGAATTATGTACACGCAGGTAGACTTAATTTATTGGCTCATATACAATCAGCAAGCCCGGGATGGATTGGATACTAGATGAGTATAATATATATCCCTGCTGAGCCTGGTTAGACTTTGAAATATCGACATGGTAACTAGTATCAATTATATCGCACATTAAATTCAGTGCGATGGTGGATGTTATATTAACAATATTAGGTGAAATATGACGACCTGTTCTATATGGGTCCTTATTATATTTGAGAACAATTGGAAGCTGGATAAATTTTTTCCATGAATTACATATCCCTTTGAAGTACCCATCAATAAGATCATTAATTGATTTTTTAAGCTCAGATGAGTCGAATCCGGGAATAATGAATGTTAGTAGCTGTGGTGCATTTATTTTATAATTTTTCATAATAATCTCAGTGCTCTATAATCAATGAAAAATTTCATAATAGTTTTATTGATAAGATCAAGGTCTGCTGCAACGGCGTTTAAATGATGTATCGTTTCGATTACTTGCATTTTCATGTCCTCGAAGTAATGCTGATATATACTAAAATATAAATGTCTTAAATTATTATAAGCATTAGAAAACTCAGTCTTTACGTCATTAGAATAAGCCTGAAAGAAATCTTCATTAACGGGGATATATTTACCTGTAAAACGTGCATGACGTTCCATCTCAAGTACTGTAATATATTCTATTATGAGACTATAACCATGGTAACTCCGTTCGGTCTTTTGATATTCTGGTTGTTTTAAACATATTCGGTTATCTGTTTTAAACTCTTAGATTTTGGGTTCTGGTGGACCTTGATAAACAGGTGCGACTTCAGGCCATCCTAACACTGATCTAATCGAACTCTGATAAATATCCACAGCATCGTCAGGAGAATGTATTTCAATCACCAACGATAATGTTGGTTCATAAACAGTAATTGCTTTTTTAGATTCTTTTCCGGTTAAAGACTTACTTCTGCGCTGGAATTCTTCATTAATCTGTTCTAACTGATATCTACCGGTTGGAATACTAACAACTTGCAAATCGGGAGTTCCATCAGACTTATTTTTATTTGCGAATACTAATGAATTATTTGGCTCTAGTCCACCAAATGGTTTTGATCTAATATTAGGCCAGCTATAATAAACACGTAATTGAGCTAATGCTATCTCTTTTACTGGAACTGCAGTTGAAAAGTTAACGCTGAATTCAGGATTGGTCTAACTTATTGATATCATGGTAGTTTTTGAAGGAATTGTATTAGTGACGATCTGCTGTAATAGCTCTCTTGACTCAATATCCAAGCGATGTTCAGTTGCTGACATAATTGTTATTATTATTGTTTAATTCTCCATTTATTTTGTCACCAGAATCACTAACAATTCTGAATGCTTCATCGTAGGTTTTAATTATCGTTACGAACTCCTCGCCAGATATTTTACCATCACTGAGATACGTGGAAATATACCCAGATAGATTAGATTTGGTTGTTGTTGCAGTGTGCAATTTTATCATATACTCACGCAATTTTTCATTTGCATATGTAGCTATCTTTTTAGCAATAATACTAAAAATACCTGCTATAGTTGTTGAAGTTGAAACAATAATTGTTATAATTGCTGGAGCAGTCATTGTTAATGTTGATAATATTAATCCCGATCCAGCAACAATAGCAGAGACTGAATAAACAATTATATCAATGACGACCATACGTCTACGATCTTTTTTTACTTTTACTGTATAATGGTCGATAGCATTTTTTAGTTTGGCCAGACATTCACATGCTTGATTATATCTGTGACGTTGAACGTCGATAGATGACGTGGTTATTTTATTCATTATACTATGATGTTAAGTAGTTAATTGAGTTACAAATTCCAAACACCAGCAGTAATTAACTGAGGCCATATATTTATCAGACGATTCCAGCGTAAATGTTTTCTCAGAATCTTTATCTAATACTACAGATATAGTTCTAGAAATATTACCAGTTGATGGAGATTTAGTGTATATTATAAAATCTACACCGCTAGGTACATATATCCTATATACACCAGCGACTTTTGCTGCGTATTTGATGGTTTTATTTTCTGGCGTCCATTCTCCAGATCCAGATGCAATTTTATACGCAATATTTTTAATCTGCTGGTGAGGAATTTCAATCAGACTAGTTTTTTGAATAATATCAGGAATTCCACTAATAATATCGTTGAGTTTTGTGTTAATATCAGTACGTTTTATATGAACATTTTGTGGACTTCCAAAAAATTCGTTATTATTCCTATTCACGTTTCTGCGAAAACTTAAAAAAATGTGTTCACGTTACCGGTAAAATCAGTTTTGAGTGTGGCAATTTCATTGGTGATTGGAACTTCTTTATCATCGACGTATTTTTGTAGCAGCATCAAACTCAGATTCTGTTGTTCTGATATTATTAATGCCATTATTATTCATGTTAAGAAATGCACGCATTATACCACCGTTGGCTAATACATACTTAGATTCTTGGTCATCGACGTATTATTTTGTTGTAGCATCACTATCTGTGGTTGGATATCCAAGATCTGTAATTTTATTTTTGTTCATAATAACGTCTCCACTAAATACACATCCAATCGTCTTGACATAATCGTTAACTGACTTACCGGAATCATGTATTTTACCCTGATCAAGAATAGTAACGATATTATCAGCAACTGCAGTAGGAATTCGTATAAGTACGTCTGGTAGTCGTATATTACTCATCTTTATTCGTCCTTGTTTGTCATGAAAAACAACTACTTCATTTTAATCTACATTTGTAATATTTAATAAATCGTCGATCTCATTTCTAAGTTGATCAAGGGTTGCATATTTAGATAAATCACCTGGCTGCTGTGCTTTACCACGAGCAGATCTTCCATAATATCAACCATTATAGTTACTGATGTCTGTTCAAATGTGACAATATTCATGCACGATTTTTTGATGTGGTTTTGTTGATTCTGATATTGCATCAAATACATTAAGTACTTCACGGCCACATATTGGTGGATCAGTTAATGTTTGTGTAGGTAACGTTGAATACCAGACTGGAGTACTTTGCATGTTGTTAGCATAGTCTAAAAATTCCTTTGGTGGCGCTAATCCATATGAATCAAAATAAATAATTCCACGTGGATCAATTACATACGCTACCCAATGCGTGCCAGTTCCAGAATTTTTATCGGGATTTATAATACCTGTTTCAGTATTATTTGGTTGTTATGGTAATTGATCGCTCATGAAAACACCTCTAAAGTTTTTTTTATTTTTAATTTTTTAGCAGCATCGAGTAAATGAAAATTGGACATAGGCGATATCAGTAAACTGTCCCTGGAAGTCTTAAGCCTTTTTCGTACCATAAAGGCGGGGTCCCTGGTAATCTGATACCTTTTCCCTTTCTTTAGATATTCCCTTTCCGGTCGCTTTCTTTAATGCCATGCCAGCAGCAGTTCCAACAGCACCTAATGCAGCTGCCTTTGCTACTGCTGGTGCTGCAGCGGCTATTAATGCTGGTATAGCTGTGAGGAGGGGAAATATACCACCCGTTTTAAATGTATCTTTGATAGCAGCCGCAGAAAGGCTAAGTTTGACGCCTTTATTTAATTTTTTTGCTTCATTAAAGTTTTTGATTTGACGCTCGGTTAACGATAAGTTATTTGAACCTCTCATCTGATATCGCTTTAACGATTTTTCTTTCCACAATTACTATTTGATGCCGATTGTAGTCTTTTGATCTGACCAGGAGACAGGATAACATTAGCGTGATTGAATGACATTTAAAATATTCATAATTGATCTAATTACGTGTTACATGTTCTCTACTGGCGCATCAATTACTCTCATTCGTCCATCAACACCTTCGAGTAACATTGATTTATCGCTGAGTATAACAGCAATTGCTCTGTAATTAGGGATAGCTTCAGCATCTCTATTAACACGAGCTCGAAAATGTATATCAACTACTGATTGTCTGGTTAAATCTAAATGTTCTAGTGAAAAGTAATAAATCGGATACAGCGTTGTAAAATCCAGCTGCGATATTTGTAAACCAGTATCAATTTTTTGATCACGTCCCATAAACGACATAAGGCGATGATATGAACGTACTGCATGATTTTGATCGAAATTTAACAAACTATCTTCGGATGGTTCTTGATGTACGTTTGTTCTTAATGAAACCTCAGAAACACCGAGTTCATCAAATATCATGATACTACGCGTTTGAAACACCCTGCTGAGAAGCTATTTGCCATGTGAATAAACCGTTAATTGTACTTTGAACATTATCTGTGGTTGTTGTTAACCATGATAACTCTGATTTACCGCCATGACTGATAATAGATAATAAATGATCTTCTTTAAATATCGTTGGAGTCATTACTAGCATCCAGAGCGAAAATTTTGTTAGTATAACTCTACCAGCATCACCAGCAGGTCGCCATATTGCATCATCGTCGGTTGCTTTTCGTACCAGCACAACTGTATGTTTGGCTCCAAAAATCACTTTTCTGACATTTCTACAAAATCCAAAGATATGTGATAGTGGAATCACACATGAAAATCTTCTACTTCCACCCTGCAACATCGATTGACGTGATGTGAATCCCAAGTTGAAATTTGCATTCATCGATAATACTGCAGGAGTGGTGTTGTCCTCGGCGGCAATTCTCACATTACCAATAGTTACGTTTCTATTTTCTGGGAAATCAGTTTTATCTTTTGCAAACATCATTGATGGACCAGCTGATCTTTAATAATCGTCACTGTATATTGCAAGACCAAGTATTGTTATAGCAACATCGACATCTTTTTGAATTGATTCAATATTTTTTCCGTCAATCATATACGTAGCGCTATCAAACAATGCCATAATATCATTATTAACAAAACCAACATTAATACCATTATTAACAAAACCAACATTACTTTCGGCTGCATATTCAGTATTATCATGTTTTAAAATTTCACAAACGACTTCAATAAATGCTGCAGCGGGTAGAAAATATCTACTTTTATCCTGAACCTGTAGTTCGATTCGTCCACGCTGATTTGGTATTCGTGCGACATAAGAATAATACGGATAATCACGCACAGACTCGGCTTTGAGAACTGGTGCGTCCATGTCGAATGTGGGATCACTTATACGTTAAACATATTTATTATAATTATTATCTAAAACGAAGACCACTTTGGGAAGTGAGACCACTTCCTGCTATCAGACTAGTGGTTATATTTATTTCCTTTTCTGATAAAGGTGTGTCAGCCAACTCTGCTAGTTTTTGATTAGCGGCTTGATTTATTATTTTACTTACACTGACGGTCATCACTTCAGTGCTGGACAATTTCAAAGGCTGAGATCGGACAGGTTGTGGTCTGCATATTAATCGTGCTGGTCTATCTTTGACTGCTGAAAATGCTTTGCTAGCAAGGTTAAAAGCAGCGTCTATACCGTTTTCATGAACAATATGAATAGCTTTCATGCCCAGCTGTTTTGCAATTGGTATTGATTTTGGGGATATTCTTCTAAACAGACCCTGAACAATATCATCTAGTCCATCTCCGTAAGTTGCTTTGTATACTGGTAATCGAGAGTTTATTACCCTGACCATGGTAGGTCCACGTAGAGCACCATACACAATCATTTTGTTATTAATTGACTTTATTACTAATTGTATCTAATCACTGTCACATAGTCACTATAGTAATCGTCAACGATTTCATTAGTGAGTGATCGATACACATCAATATCCATAAAACCGCACTAAATAATCGTTTACAAATATCAGCTGCTTCATTGATGATTTCTGGAGAATTATTACCAGCTCGTTTTCCTCCGATGAGAATTTCTAATCGATCAACATCAGCGATAATATTTTTAGGACAAGTTATAAGACCATTACTTCGACAACTTCCAGTTGCACCAGGAGCGTCTTGAAATACTTCTTCTTCCTCTTCAGTCGGTTTCGGTGGTGCTTTTTAAATTGGTTTTGATGGTGTTTTTGGTGATCCTGGATAATCACGAAGTGATTGCTCAAATGGTTTTGGTGTTTTTTTTGTTTTGAAGGTTTTTTACTTTGTTTTTTCTCCTCTTTTTTGATTGGACTAAATCATCAATTGCATTAGCATAATTCCGATGTAATGGATCATTAATTCTAGCTTGTTTAACATTCATGTGTATACGATATAATTCTTTCTGCCATTGTTCACTGTTTTTAATATCTTTAGCGTGTTCAGGTTTCATTAAGTTACCTCTTTGACTAAAACTATTAACAGCAAATTCAGGTAATTGTTGTGTGTTTAGGTTATTAATTACCTTAGTAGTTTCTTCATTAAATGTATCTATTAATTCAACGTCTGGTTCAGTGACTAGTGCTACAGCACCTTCTTCTGCCTGGTCTGTATTTGCGGGATTGGCATCGCAGCAGCTATTTCTTCTGGAAGTTTTTCTAGAATCTTTTTTGTTTTCTTAGTTCTTTCTGCTAATTTTTCAGTTGCTTCAGCTGTTTTCTCTAACACAGGTTGAATATCTTTTGTGGTCTTAGTAATAGTTTAAAATAATTGTTTTGTGTCTTCTTCAAATTCAATTTGAGATTCCTGACGAGATTGTAGCTGTTGCTTAACAGAATCACGAACAGGTATATTTTTTTAATTGCCTCTAGTCGCTCTTGAGCTAATTTAGCAGAATGAGGTTCTCCAATATTCATTATTAATAATATTAATATTGGCTGTTTAATTGTATTGAGTGCTGGTTCACAAGTAAAGAAAATCGCTAAAATACTTTTCTATTCTCTGACAAATCAAAGATAAAATAAATATTTTATTAATTATCATGTCTATCTGCAAAATTATTTAAAAAATATATCAAAACGCAGATAAAAACACCATTTTATATTGATTGGTATTAGAGTATATAATAAAGCGCGATAACTATGCTCTAAATCTATGTTGAGCAATAGATAATTATTTCCCATTGCGCATAAGTGTGATATGAAGTCGAGATTTGATACGGGTAAAATAAATCTTTTTTCTGACAATTATTACCTAATTATCTGTTGTTCACAAACAATTAGTTGTTAGTGAACAAAAGAAAGTGCAACACGGAGAGATAATTCACATCCTTTAACGGACGATAACTCACAATTACTGACCGATACAGCTCGAGAGCGAACAACCTTACGCGTCGGACTGCGATCAGAGAATCACTTTAAAAGTGCCTCGCCAGATAATGCAGTCGCTCGATCGCCAGTATTATTCGGCCCACAACCCGGTTCGGACGCTCGATACCAGCTAACCTAGAGTCTCGCTCGTCGTAAGCTAGCTACACTACACCGCCCGCACTTAAGGCACCCTGTGCCCGCATTGACCTACGTAGTAGGTTCAAGCCACACACACTCGACCTAGCCGCCTAGATCGTCCGCAGCCTAGGAGAACCCTGTACCAGCGAGCGCCTAGGTCAGCCTAGTCAAACCGCCCCAGTATTGTCCGTATAGTGACCTATGAGACAGGGTGGTTTACTCGGTTCACAAGGTCGCTATACACATTCTCTATAAATGCTACACCAAATAATTTGTTCACTTTCACCGAAGCAACCTAAATTGGCATTTTTGTGTATATAATAGTGCCGGAAACTGTATGTAGGTAGTTGGTTAGAAATGTTCACATCCTACCCTTTTCCGTTTGAATCACGGCTTGGTCACTACGGGCTCGGGGAAGAATCAGCTCTGATGGTATCGTTCACAACGAGCCCACAGCAAATGCATTTCGTCCCATATAATAGTGCTGGAAACTGTATGTAGGTAGTTGATTAGAAATGCCCGAGAAAGAAAAAGTCCCGCTGGGCGAGAGCCCGGGAAGAAATTTCAGGTCTTGCGGGAAGAAAATTACGGGCTCAGGGAGAGTTTCTAACCAAATACTTACATACAGTTTCCGGCACTATTAGAGGGGACGAATACACATTTGTAGTGGGTTGGGTCTGAACCATATTGTCATAGCTGATTCCTCCGAGCCCGTGTAGCGACCCAACCCGTGATTCAAACGGAAAAGGGAAGAATGTAAACATAATAGAACTTAGATGTCTGAATAAAATCTTTGGTGAACACTTTCATCACTATGGACCGAAAAAACAGTCTGGGGCAGTAAGTCTGTAAACACTATGGACCGAAAAAACGGTCATGAGGCAGTAATGTTGTAAACACTATGGACCGAAAAAAGTCTGGGGCATTAAACCTGTAAACACTATGGACCGAAAAAACGGTCACGAGGCAGTAAATCTGTAAACACTATGGACCGGATAAAACATTCATGAGGCAGTTGTTTTTCGTTAACGTTATAGTACCCGACTAGATAACTTTCGAGTGTTTTTTGAATACTGAAATTTGTATCCGAAATGGTGGCGTTTGAAGAAAATTTAGAGAATTATCGAAGGATTTGAATAATTTCAACCTGGTAAATTTGGACGAAAATGAGAGAAGACGTATAGAGAGACAATGGAATGCACTTGTGGGTAATAGTGATGACGATAAGGAATTTGAAGGTAAGAATTGTACGCTCCACGTGATTTTGTTTGGACGAAGAGGCAGAGGCGATCGCAGCAGGGAGTGTGAATGACAACAATTGGGTCGCTATGCAAGCGAACAAAACCGTATAAAAATCGTGAAAAATATAGTCAATAATAGGGTAACAAAACTGAGCTAACCTCATGGATTTATTATGCGGTTTTTAACCGTACGGAAATATAATAGTTAGAGACTTTGGTTTAGCGTTACTGACTATTTTTTTCAGCCAGTTGTAGGAACCCTTTTCTTAGGTTAAGGACCCGAGCAAAGAGTTGTAGGATTCACCCTCACTGCTGCTCACGTGCATAACAACATGACTACGGCATCTTTTACAATCAATGCCGCCTTCAATCACCACTACCTAAGAGTGAATTCCATAGAAATCAGATAAAAGTATCCAAATTATGCATTTGATTAACGTATGAACGTCAAATTACATTTGAAGGAGAGCTTGATATAAATTCCCCTTGAATTGTTTCCCCCTTCCCCAACCTCACCCAGTTTTGATTGAGAGTTCTTTTGGAGCATGTGCATTTTCTCAGTGGTTAGAAATGAAAAGGAATTACATGCATTTATTCTGCAACAAGTTTGGAATCAGAAGGTAATAAAAGCAAGTGTTGTAACGTTAAACTTATAACAAGCGGTATTCAAAAGAAGGGCACTAAACAATGTTGCATATATGGAAATGTTATTTTAGTCACTCTAAGGACATAACATTTTGCCTCAGAACATCGGTGGAAAGGAACTTTCATACATGCGATTTTCTCTTTCTTCTTAGAGGAGAACCGTTTTCAATATTTGGACCATCTTTTCTTTGTTTCATCGATTCATACAATATATGTATTATCCACTTTTTATTATATAAATCAATAATGCTAGTTATTAGCTTCCAATATTGCTTTTTATACATGTCCTGTTTATGGTACAATCCAGGGTCAGGCAGATTAAAGTAATCGTTTTTTTTTTGTTCACTGCAAGCACATAGCTAGCGCAGCATGGGGTGAACATAACTCAGTATTTTCGAATAACATATGACGTCAATAAACTGTTCTAGGTTAAAGTGGTAAGCGAAAATGAAACCCGAACACATTTTACTTCATTTAAAATGCATAAAAATTAATTTCACACAATTCCGTGAAATAACATATCATTATTATCTCTCTTTAAATGTCGTTGTGATCCAGACAGTACATTGTACAATGAAGTTTTTTGCTAAAGAACATACGTTTCTCTCAGTAAAGCATCCATTTCAAAGCTCCATGCTCATCAATTTTCAATGAACTATAAGGGGCAGTTTTCTGACCATTTACCTATTTCCATTATCTGATGTATATTACAAGCATGAGGCAGTTTCATTTCATTTCTGATACACGTTTTGTGTTCAAGTACTCTCTGCTATGGAACGGTTGGTAAGGAACATATCAAAGAAACTTCAGAAAGTTTTATTTGTATTGTTTATCATGGAGATTGTCTGTCTATTACCTATTCACAACACTTAAATGTAATTTATAGTATTATTTGTCTGGCATAAAGTGGCATAAAAATGTTTTAGTTTGGTTAGAAAAATACTCAAAAATAAACCCAAAATAACCCATAATTAATATATCTTATTTATAAATAACACACGAATCTGTTCTAAGTTCTGATGCAAAAAAAGACTGTCACTGATAAAATAAAAAACAGTGTGTCTGTTTGAGAAATGTTTAATATTCTTAGCTATCATGATTGATGGTGAGTTTTATAGGGGTGTCCAAGTTCTGATGTTCTTCGAAAATATTAATTTGTTTTTGTCTTGTCCTTGTAAATAACTGATATTGTTTTAGAATTGTTTTCCTTAGTTACAAGCAATGTACATACACAAAGAGAATCTTTATATATGCTCTGTTCCCCTTTTTTCTACAAATCGTAATAAAACCTGGGCAGGCCTCTCTAGTGTTATCTCCACTAACTTTTGGGTCCAAAAGTCTTTTAAAGAAAAATATATCTGTTGATACATTAGTCTAATTCCAAATCCGATGTAATCCTTCCTGTTACTGGACATTAATACCGTCAACACACAATCTCTTTGTCTTTGTTCTCCTAAATATTATGAGTATAATCCTCATAGGAGGAAAATTAAATGTGGCATAAACTGTAGTCCTGGTTCTATACCCGCAATGGAGACTGATTGCAAATAGTGCGACAGCAATAAATTGTCAAAGAAACATGGACAGTAAAACTTATAAATGGTAATTTTAGCTACCAGCACAGTCTTGCTTCACGACTATGTTTAAAACACATGTATGCTCATAAAAAATACAAAATCTGCTGAAATCTGGTAGAGGAGCAAGACTTCATTGATATTATATTTGCAAAATGCAACTGCTAAATCCAGCATCAAATCTACAATTTCCACGTCTGCTTATCAATACATACAAGTACCACAATAACTAGAGATAACTCAAATCAAGCGAACAAAACAGACTAAACGATGTTCGATACCTAACACTTGACAGCATCTGCACCAATCATCAAGACTGTTACTTGCAGGACTCAAGGCTAAACGTCTTATGATCAAGTTAATTCAGACATTCTGTTAAACGGTTAATTAACAAATCGCGTTCCTTATAATATCCAGCTGGAAAATCTGAAATTCGAGTGGAAATAATATATCCTATCAGTTCATTTGTTTTCAAATTTTCTTTCTTCCTTCTTTTTCAATGAAAAATGTATAATAAATAATGCTGAATAAAATTATTGAAGAAAGAAATGTTCATGGAAACTGCATAGATACTTCATTTAAAAATCCATCAGCATCAAAATTTGCTATTTACAGTAATACTCAAATGAAGACCAATATTGTAGGAATGGAATTTTGTCATGAATAGTACAACAACAAGACTTTTTCGTTTGGATTTTTCACGCATTATTGCAATAATTTTATAACCGCATTTGTTTGTGTTTCCTTTTGAAACATGTTACATCGGCACTTTTGTTTGAATCAATAAAAGTCCCGGTATCGTCAGTTGATTTCGTGGAATTTAAATTTGCCCTCTATTTTAAAGTATATTGCACCCCCGAAAACCCTCAAAGTTTTGTCCATTCTTGCAATTATATCTGCTGTTATTGTCGTTGTTGTTGTGGTTTCAACTTAATTTTTCGGCATATCATGGGATGTACATGCCGCCAGTATAACTGGTGTTTGACGAACCCTGGAAAATCCAAATGAAAACCACCGAGCCACATGATGATACTGGCAATTTGTGTCACATGCCCATTTGGGACTTCTGTCCATGCGAAGTGGTGGAATGATAATGACTGACAAGTGGGCTTATTTTAAACCATCCTGTCACTGGTGGTCCTGTCATGTACTGTAACAATATATCTGAAATATAGTTCTAGTATATAAAATTAGGATTGCATTTGTCAGACTATGTAAAGAATCGCAGATATAACCTTTATCTTTGCGCACCTCTGATAATGATGTTTTACAGAACGTTTTTCCATTCGTTACTCTTCTAGTTAAATGAAAATAGGCTGTTTAAAGAGTTGGGTATCTAAACTGAAAAACAGCAATGTGAAAATTTGTTGCTGAGTTTGATATAACCTGTGGATTCATATAATTAGATAAAGTATAATGTAAGATTAATCTATTGTTCACATTGAATATCTTATATTCTTAAGTAAATTACGAATGAGCATGATTAGAGCATATTTTGGAAGATATAGGTACTCATAATAAGTATATATCTTATGAAAAAAGCATGCAATTTGTTTCAGATATAAGAAACAAAACTATCAATCAATCAAGGTTATATATTTTTTTAATGACTTATCATTTATCAACTCAAAATACCAAAATACAAAGGCAGATAATTGGTTACTTCACTTGCAGGTCTTCAGCTTTCAGTGTTGAAGAATATGTCGTGCAAATAACCGTAGAAAGTAATTTAAGCTTGACCCACACACTCGTATAGTGAATTTATGTCCATAAAGAATAATTCAGATTTGCATAATAGTACATAATTTCGAATTTGCTTTCGTCAAAATGTAGCAAATAATAAGAGCAATATAACTTACTTGCTTTATGTGTGTAAATACTCACATATTTAACTTTTGTGCATGCGAACCATTGTAAATGATGTTTCACATTTTTTCCGTTCGTGTTTTCTTTTCTAGCTAAATTAAAATTGGATGTTTGAATACTTGAATGTATAAAGTAAATAGGAATAATGTGAAGAACTATGCTGCTTTTGATTATACCTTGTATTCATATACTTGTATAAAGTATAAAGTAGGATAAATCTATCGTTTGCACTCAATGTGTTATATTCTGAAAACAATTATGAACGACTATGTCTCTAACATATTTGAGAAGATATAAACAATCTCCACAATTCAATATTTTATGAAAATAAGCATGCATATTTCTTTCAAGATATAACGAATAAAACTAGGATTGTATAAATGTCATATTGTCTTATATCTCAACTAACTTGTCATTTATCAACCGAAAATACAAAGAACTAAAGTTTGGTCACATTACCTACAAGTTTTCTGCTTTCAATGTTGAAGAATATGTCACGTAGATAACATTAACAATAAAAGTAGACTTGAGCAGCACACTTGTATTGTAAATGCCTAGTCAAATATTGCTATTTAATTTATCAGCATTACTTTCAGATTTCAAAGCTATGAGTTATTTACAAGAATAATATTCCCTTTTCTAATTAAAAGATCGAAATATAAAATTGTAAATAAAATCAAATAAATAAGAGCAATGAATCAAATAAATAATAAGTGGGCTGTTCAATATATCCGTTTCCAATGACATCTGGGCGATATGTCATTAGAGAGGTGCCATATCTACTTTTCATACGAACTCCTCTTACATGTATTCCATATTGGTCTCAACTTATTAAAAACATAAGTACTTATTTATTTTGTAGAAATAGTAACAGAATGAATATAAAACACTACAACTTTCTAATATAAAATAGATTTGTATATTGTGCTTTCTTTATCCAGTATGCTTAAGGTACTGAAAGAAAAACAGTATGTTAAAGTGAAACTAGTCAAACATAGTTATATGTAATAGAGGCGTAAAACTAGATAGTTTATGTTATTTGCTGAAGAACTTCATGTCTGAAATATTGTGCATGATATCACTGAAATGCAATAGTAACGGTTTCTTTCTCCATTGCCAACCATATTCAAATAAATACAAGCTTTGATTAAATCACTTCATCTATGATGATCAAAGAATTTCCCTCATGATTTCAGCGGCATTTTCATATGTTGATTCCGGCAAAGCTTCGGTAGCAAGGCAGTTGTAAATGAAAGCATATTGCTCCTGAAATAAGTGTACACAATAATTAGGTATAATAAGTATAAATTAAGTATACAAATAGTAGTAGTATTATATTGTAACCATTTAGTAGTAATAGAATGGGTAATAATATCAGCAATAATAATAATAATAATAATAATAATAATAATAATAATAATAACAATAATAATAATAATAATAATAATAATAATAATAATAAAAATAAATGTACAAAAAAGATTATTTTCCAGTGTTGATGATTCACCTTATAAATAATAATAATTATTCATGTTTCACAAATTCATAAATTGAAACTGAAATTTATATTTAGTTTTACATACATTTTTATTCAAGACTACGAAATAAACACTTTAGAAAAATCGCAGAATAAAAGCTATTAAAAGATACTTACAAATGTTGGTAGCAGGCTCCGATTCCTTTCTAACATCTCCGAACTTGTCCGCAAGATATGAATTTCTCCGTCTCTGTGAATTCTGTCTCTTTCATTCAGCAAGATGTATACAAGACTACATCTGTTCAACACCCGTCTGATGTATTAATCAAAACAATCTGGCTTAAAGTTTATGAGACACAACATAAGGTTTTGTTAATGGTTTTGTCTTTACTACATAAAGATAAGTTTAAATGTGTTATTTATATGTATTTCCAAACGGAATTAGGGAAATATAATTAATATCTAAGACCAATTATTTGGTCCAACAATTAATATTACTGAGGCGAACGAAGTTACATTTCGTACAAGAAGAAAAGAGATTTGTTATGATACAATGCAATACACGTTTGAAAATAATGTTTCAGACACATCAAAATACCATCAAATATTACTTATCTGTGCAAGTAAATCAATGAAATAAAAATGTTCAAAATGAAAATTTAAATCCCAACATCTACTTTGAACATAAATGATATATAGCATTAAATGTCAGGAATATGACTTTTATTTGTAGTGGAGAGCTGTTATTTAGTGATTTTCTTGAAACGTTTGCTCAGTTTTAACTGTATGCATGTTTTAAACTTAGGGTCACTTTAACGAATTGTGTTATTTCAAATAATCGTACAGTATAACATATTAATTCATTGGCGCTAAACATATGTGCCAAAATATTCAGTGCGATATAATAGCACGGTGCCAAAACACAACAAAAATACTATTTGATCAAACCTGGGTAAGCTACACGATAGGAAGGCACACAAGTAGACATTATTTGATGAAAAATGGATTGCTTATCTTTTCCGAATAGTATTATTGTAATTTCATGCAAGTTAGAATATATTTTCACGCTATTGTTATCTTACGTTTTGGGCAGCCAATACGCTGAATAGCAACAGGGTAAATGAATCAAAAGAACAAAGTCCAATTAAACTAAGTAAACAATTACCCTCATCTTTGATGATGTGCGTAACCCATGCCAGATCATAATAAAGTGTGATATTTATATATAATAAAGAAGGACAATAAAGCGCACAACTTATACAATCAGGAATAACACTACGATAAGATTTATATTTTATATAGCTACAGCCCTGTATACAAACCTGGAATAGAGTAGGACAGGATTTACTTCGCTGGGACTCTGATAGAACAGGTTGATGTCCTCAAGTAGTGACAAAACAGAGTTTAAATCTGAAGGTACCTCGTGTGATTCTTCCCAGGTTTTCAGCAAAAACATAGTCAGCTTTTGTGGATCTTTCTGTAGTTAGAAAAGAGATCTCACCTTCACTTTAAGTATTGGCAATACTTGAATAATCTCGAAAAGGAAATGGTTACATAAGATATATGTCGTATGGGCACTGAAGCACACGCATAACCTGTAGAGATTTAACTTAATATCATTCTCTTAATGCAATCTAGTAGCACCGCTTTCTGTGTCATTACAGAATTAATGGTATATGTGGTAACTCTACGGTTATGTCATAATATAGATTTCCAACTGTACTCTTAAAAGCGATACAACATATCGATTATTACAGATATCAATTAAATTAATATTTGTTTATTACTTAAGCTAGCAAATTAATACCCTTTCATCACTTTTGATAGAAAACTGATTTCTTTCAAAAACTCCCAGGTCTTCTTTTTTCTTGCATGTTATGTCCACGCCAGCAACAGTTTTGGACTGATTGACTCCAATGGAAAACAAGACATCTTTAGGCTAGGAATAAAAACACCATTACGTATACACGTCCTATTGTGTGTATATATATATATATATATATATATATATATATATATATATATATATATATATATATATATATATATATATATATATATATATATATATGCGTGATATTGGAACTCAATAGTATCATAGCATTCAATTGTACTTTAATGTTATACTTGATATTTTTTCTTCATCTGTCAATACTATTACTGAACACAAGCCTAATCTGCCAATAACATTCAGTACAAGAAAGTATCAGACATTCTTGTACACAAATTTTCAAGACATGTACCAGACAACGTGTATTTGTTGTGGCAAAAAGATAGATTTTTTCCTGTTCTTGACTAATCGTTTCTGATCCGAAACAAATATTTCCGTAAATACTGGTTCTCTTTTGTTCTTTTTTTTTTCACTCTCATGTGAAAAGATTTATAATAGAATATTTATTCGTTTAAATCTAGTCCTTTTCTACAGTATAAATATAAACTTGAAACCAAAGACATGTTTGTACACCATGTACTGGCCAGAGTACCTGGCCTTCTAGCCTGTGAGGCACTGTGATTTTCCCCAATACAGTTTTCACAAAATACACCAGTTCTAGACAAAATATCTGAAATAGCGTAAGATGGCTTTACATTATCATGCATATATGTGTTGTGTGTTTAATTTTTATCCATAACAATAGATTGTTTTAGATAGAGTATGATAATGAACCTTTCATGCAAGCTTGGATAATATTTGTAATTAGACGGTAGAGTATTGCCACATAAATCAGGAGGGTTGTATTTCTACATAGGTCATGTATTGGAAAGTCACATGAATGACTAGCGAACATGGGTCGTAACAGAGTCGTAGAAATGAATTTTTTCAGAGAAATGATAATTATTCATATTCCAATTTCCAAGTATTGCTCTTTTATAAATATCATTCTGCATATGTATTTGGTCTTTGACGCCGTATTTAGATTTAAACTGAGAACAATCATTTATTTGGATATTTCATTAGAATTACAAAGTGTCATTGACTTTGGACTGGAGCAACATTTTGGGAGTATAGCGAATTTATTTAAAGAGGCCGTGAACAATATCGTTATGATAATTATCTTTTGTACTTCTGAGGATCTATAAGAAATATTTTGGATTTATTTCACAATACTGTAAGTTCCTCTTACATGTTCGTTGTATACATTAGAGAATTAAATCATTTCTTACATTTCACAAACTTTGAAGATTTCGCTTCTTTCTGTTACCTAATTTTAGACATCAGAGTCATAACATCAGTGTCTTATTGAAATAAAGAAAGAGTAATATTTATAGTGATATCAAAGCGTGAAATGACACCTATCATTTCCAAAGGAATATTTTTGTCAGTCTCATACAGGCGCATCTAATAGGATTTATAACTCAAATGTATTACAATCATGGAAGAAGTGTTAAGTAAGCAGTGCTCAAAGCATGCGGCAATTGTTTGAAATGTATAATGCAAACAAACAATGTATATGTCAACCATTTTTTATTTAATTGCTTTTAATTAATGAAGTGCATTCCCTGTTATGAAATATTCACCATATTTTACACTAAAGCAAGTTTGCTTCAACTAACTCTATAGTGTCAGAGAAAGCAAACTCTGACATCAGAGTTTATCTATTAGATTTCAAATTTCATTTTCTGACAAGGTAAAGAATACGTCAAAAGCATGTTCAACATTCATATCTATACTTTTAATATGCCTGTGATTCACATACAAAATTGATTTGTCAGATTCAAAAGAAGAAGCAATACAATACACATTCTATTTATTAGATCCAGTGTATACCTATATCTCTACTTACACTTTTGATATCTACGGTGATCATGCATTTGATATTCTTCTCTCGAATTGTGGTCACCAGTGTTGCGTCGTCGATTCGTTTCACTGCGATGTAGGCATCTTTTCCCGACAGATTCTACAATTAATGTTTTCCTATGACAAATGTATAGCAATAGAGTAAAACTGCTTACTTGGGTCATCGTTATGAATAGGAAATGGTCTGAATCAAGAGTTGGTTTCAAATATAGAGATAAGGTTTGAAATTTTAATAACGCCTTGTTAATTACCTAATTTGGTTATAATTTTGTGGTGCTTTGATTTCCAATATTATGGGGAGGAAACGTTTGCATACATAAAGTATATTACGGGCAATAAATATGGGTTTCTATGCACCGTGACAGTTGTAAATATAGAACGGACGAGAACGGATAGTGAGAACCTTAAATGAAATGGTTCAAAGTACTCAGAATCTCCTAATGCTACTCAATATAATATCCCATTGACTATTAGATCACTTTCTGGGAATTCCAGCATATGTACAATCTTCACAATGTCTATTGACAAAGAGATGTGTACAGCAAACTATAAACTTTACCGGAAGCCATATGATCTCAGACTGAAATTCTTCGGCATTCTTGTAAACTGGCACATTGGTTTCCTCTTGCCCACGGTCTAATTTTTTGAGCATCTACAATAAGTTAAATAACTCATTAAGTTGACAATGATTGAAACAATACTTAAATTTAGTCTTTACAGCCCTTACTTAATGATAATGGAAGAAATATCATTTTCATACTGACATTAGTTTTTGAAATCATTTCATTTTAATCTTTCAACATAAAACAATGAATAAATACCCATAGCTTCATAAATATCTTGCAATATATGATATATGTATACAGACATAATTAAAGCATAAAATACTTTAATATATATTTGTAATTGACAATTACACACTGAAGATAAACTACAAGCCCAATGACTCTAAAACTTAACTAACACAACATAATCACATAGGTTAAAATGCATATTTACTTGCAACTAGTATTTTGTTTAGCCAATTTCAAGATTATTGTGTCTGTAAAGGCTTCTATCATATTCACTGTGACAATGATAAAATGATACAAAAGAGAATTAAAACAAGGATATTTAGGTAGCAACACACAAAGACAAGTGTTACTTTCACCATTAGTAGCAGTTACTAGTGTCTCGTCGACGTAATCGAGTTGTCTTTACTTTTATAAAATAAATATGCACATTCATTATACAGGGTCCTATTAACGCGTACAAAACAAAACTAACGCACATGTACCCGTGCAATTATTTCGTTCACCGCAGGATAAGGGACTTAATTGGCTTCCACAGTTAAATATCTTACCAATACATTTTCTCCACTGGAGGCACCTTATTTAAGAGGTGGCTGACATATATGGTATCAAACCAACAACGCGCATTAATAATAAGACATAAGGAATAGTTTTGTTAATATTGGTCTATACTGAGATCGAGCTTTACATGTTCTTGCAAATTTTGGAATCCATAGATAAGGTAAATGTCACTATCGATACTGTACAATCTCAGCTTGAGCAATAATGACGTAAAGAACTCATTAATTCACTTGAAGATTTCACATACTTTACATGGGTGATTCATTCAGAGACTTTCTTCATGAATCTTCGAAATGCTTAAAAATAACTTGCAATATTTTTAATACTACGTGCAATGTATTGTCTTTGCAGGCGAGTTAGTCCGGACCTTTTGTCTTGTTCTATTAAATGTCTGAGTACATCTGAAAACTGTTTCTTAAATACAGGCATTGTTCCAAATCCGAGAGCTTCTGCGACAACATCATGCAGGAATATGAACTGATTCTAAAGAAAGAAAGAAATGAGTAAAGGCGTATACAGATATGTTTATATGTAGGTAAGAATGTAAATAAATTGGTTAAATATATTTTACGTTTTCAGTTACATTTGGTTCTCTTGTTGCATAATTTCATAAAATGACTAACTGAAGACAATAATAAGAATTCTTTACTATCTACAGAGTGTGAAATGATTTATAGTTTGTAGTAATCTTAGCAAGTAGAACTGTCTATTTTACGAAACAAAACATTTATTTCACGCAAAAAAAACGTTTCCATCACATTGGCAAATGTTGCAAACACTAATTTCTGATTTTTAAAATTTACCATTCAAATCTTGATTGTTCTTTCTTATTTGCGTTCATTTATTGAAACCAATATGTTAGCTCTATCATGATTTAAGTTCATGAGTCATATCTAGCTTGATATATCTTCACTGATCTGAAAAAACAGTTTGGAATAGCTTTTATCCAGTAAAAAAGCCATTATGTTATAGAAGCTACTTAATAATTTACTACTGCAGCAAAAGTAAAAAGTGCCTAGATATGATACAGTACCACAGTCTGCACCATGTTGACTCTCTGTTCTCGCAAATTCTTGACACACTTCATAATGGCGATATCTCCCGTTTCACATGACTCGTCGTAGATGATGTCCAGAGCGATGAATGTCCCTGTTCTTCCGACTCCAGCACTAAATATGGATTACCTTAGATTTAGACAATTTTGTTAAACGAAACACATATGTTAACATAGAACACGGGTCTTATTTCAAACATGTTATTTATGTCAAACAAGTATCATTTGAAAGGTCTGTATCCAAAACTGTTTCCATTCTACAAGCGTTGTATAATGGCAATTCTACCAAATGTATTATCAAGAAGAGGAGGCACAGAGCGAATATACTCAGATCTAAACATACACAGACACACACACGCCTTTATATATATATATATATATATATATATATATATATATATATATATATATATATATATATATATATATATATATATATATATATATATATATATATGCACTTCACACAATAAACGAATTAAATTGGAACATGAATTCTGAGCTTATCTAAATATCACTCTTAGATTATGTATGCTTTCTCTCCCTCTAAAACATGGACACAGACAGTGAACCCACAAACGTAATTCCCATTATTTTAATTCAAATTCGGTATTTTCAAAACGTGCCATTTCAAAGTATACCTGCAATGCACAACCATAGGGCCCATTCCATATGCCTTGTGCTTCCTGACAGATTTCCAGAATTCCACAAGTGACCAGGCCGTGTCCGGTACGTCTTTGTCTGGCCAGGCTGTGTAATGAAACTGAGTAACCTTCCTTGACTTCCCACTCTAAAAAAGACCTTGCTTAATGGTACTGGTCTAGCATTTTTTTTGTTTAATGTTTAGTAATTTTATTTGGTGGATAACTGAAGGTTTACTTTCAGAAAAAACTAGCTTCACCCCGTCTTTGTAAAGGTTGTTATCTATCCATTTGTATAAATTGAAGCTTGGTGGCTTTTTTCTGTTCACGATTGCATCCAATAAATAATTCAATTTCTCTTCATATGTGATTCTGTTTTTGGGGTATTTAAACGGTTTGTTGTCTATGGATACCTTATTAATGAGTAAAGCAATCAGAAATATAATCTTTCATGTTAATCTATTATGATTTCCTTTTCCGCTCTTACTGGCTACATTAATTGCATCGATATGCATATGTATTAGAAAATATTCGCTGTGTGTACATTATTGTAAAAGCTTTATAAATGCAGTATTTGTAACTTTAAGAGCAAAGCACCAAGCGCTAAATATACATAAAAGAAAACTTGTTACAGTTCAAGTTTCTTTTTGTCATTATAACATTGTCACTTCCATATTGCACAAACAAAATCTATGGAAGAATTTGAAACAGAATCATATAATATTTCCATGTGTAATATTTACTGCCAGTCTCTACTCTGATAATCAAATTTCAGAAATTAGAAATATTTACGCAGAAAGAGAGAGAGACTAGTATACTCACAAGCAAAATGCATATATGAATTATATTTCTCCTTAATGGTAAAACGAAAATACATTTCACCGTTAAATACTGGCGAAGAATGAGCTCATTTACTGTTATATATATTCTGTTAAATAAGAAGCAGAAGAACTGGACGGCTGAATGTTCCATACAAGATCTGTTTATCTATTGGATTCTTGCCTATTAGGTTCTATTTTAATGCACATATATATATATATATATATATATATATATATATATATATATATATATATATATATATATATATATATATGCATATATATATATATATATATATATATATATATATATATATATATATATATATATATATATATATATATATATATAAAGAATACAAATCATATGGCGAATAACAACCCTCTCAAGCGTACTGGATCCACCAAGGGATCACGTCTGTCAGGGATTAATTAAAATAGATGCAATAAACTGACGACGAACAGTACGAAACTAGTAACTAACTAGCCTAAGCGCTTTCGACTCTTAATGAGTCTTTTTCAAAGGCAAATACAAAACATAGTTACGACAAACAAATAAACACAAAAACGTTGCGTTTGTAAACCTCTACATTTCTATCTTCACATGTGTTAAAACTATAAATACAACCAGCTTGTGTAGACTAGTTGCGGAAACTGAAAACGTTGTATAATTCCCTAAAAGTCTACAAGCCAAAGCGACATCTATTTTTATTTTGTGTACATATGTAACGCAGATTATATCCCGGATATTTGGTTCTATACCGGTTATTCTTATAGTAAAAATTGAAGGATAAGAAGATTTAGAAAATGTTAAATTCTACTAGTGCATAGTTTTCATTTTCTAGTCTTCTTGGTTTAGACCGCTTGGTTTCAATGTTCTAAGGCGGCGTATCCAGTATGATTCCTTTTCCTTCCTGGTTTCGGAACTCCAGCTGTGGTTGTTGGCAATAGCGATAAGTATTATATCACTGAAAGTGTGGCCAGGGGAGGAGAAGTGTTCTGCGACCGGGCTTCTGTACAGCTTTTTTGTCATCCAATCAGATCTATGAAGGTTTATCCTTATGTGTAGCTTTTCAGTTTCTCCCACGTACTGAAGGCCACAGATCTTACATGTGATGAGATAAATCACATTCTCTGTTTTGCACGTTTTGTTTGGATCTATATATCTATTTGTTTGCATCTATATATATATATATATATATATATATATATATATATATATATATATATATATATATATATATATATATATAATTAGCTCATCAGAACACAAAGTTTACCAAGGTTAGCTGTAAGTCTCTTCTGACATAGTCAGATAAAGATTCAGTTCGTAGAATTTTAACCGTCACATCTCCGTACGTCTGTCCATCATCCTTATCCGGCCAGTACTGGGTACACTTCATCTAGATAAAAACATAATATTCACTATTCTCTTGTTTCTAAGCAGTATTGGGAAAAATGGTTTGGCTTAGTTTTGATGACCAGTTAATCATTATTTGTCAAAGATATGAAACTAATGTGTAGGATTATAGTATAAACATAATCAAACGGAACTCGCACTTGAACCCCTGAAGATATATGTGAAATATCGAACGTTTGGCTCCGTTTTTGATAAATTTGCCAACATAGAAAACATTGCGATACCTAAAGATTGGTTAATATTTGTTAATTTTGTTAAGGTCTTTAAACACATTTCGATACAATAAATAATTATTTATCATATACATCAGAGTAGGCCGCCCAAAAGTTTATTTTCTCGAAAGAAGTAAATATGATGCGTGGTTGAGATTTTATTGTTTCGAAAAAAGGTTACATAAGAAGGAATATGGTATAAATAAGGTTATAGAAAAATCTGTTAAGAAATAAAACACTGATTTTCCATTTTGACTTACGCACTTCTAATTTCTGATTAAGATTTATGTAGTTCAGGTATAATTTTTTTTTTGCTGTTATTGACCTGAGACATAATCTTATATATTCAAACATTTTACTGATGTACAAGCATCGCTCTATGTATCAACAGAAAGAAAAATATTCTTTTTATAGGCTTAAATTGGGAAGCTCAAGTAACATTTACCTGAAATTCTGTTATAAATTTTATAAATATGTTTATTACTTACTTTTCATCGCTAAATAATGTGTGCTTATTATTCAGCATAACCAATTTTAGCATCTCCATAATTTGTATCTAAAGATTAAATTTAATATTAGTATAATAAACATTGTCGTCATTATTTGGCAAACAAATTGCTGATTTGAATTCGCTATGTTCTCCTCAGAGTTGAAAAACAAATGTGGAAGAAAACTAAAGCGGAGTAATCTTTAAACAAATATTGAATAATACAACAATATATATATATATATATATATATATATATATATATATATATATATATATATATATATATATATATATATATATATATATATATATATATATATATTCTGAGCCATAATTTTATTAATTGTAATAGCAATAACATATAAGCCCAAACGCTTCACCCTACCCCCACAACAGTCCCAAAAGCTATTTTCTACAGTTTAGATGTCTATAATTTCACAAACTCCTGCCACATGTGAAAATTTAATTTTTCACCAATTTTAATTTAGACAAACCTTGCCCATTTCACTGAGATTTGTCAGCATGACTATGCATTCTGTTCCTTCTTGCCAAACCATCCACCAAAAATCGTCCACTGTTATGTTTATAGGACCTGTAATTGTAATTAACCGAGACTACCACATCCATGACCGTGGATTTGGTATCCTTCATAATACATGTGGAAAGTACTATATGAGTATTCCTATAAAATTAATTTAAGGAGAGAATTTAATAATTTTGTTTGTAACATTTGGCAAATGATATTGAATTTATAAACAAATTTTTTAAATCGGTAAAAAGAATCAAAACATGTTCATCGTCTTCCTCAGTCCCATATTTCACTCAAAATCCCTTACAATGTTCTGGTGATATGAGCTTCAAGTACATTGAATGTATCATTTACTTAAAGTAACGCCAAGGTATGATAAACTAGAATTTATTTTTTTTGTCCTTTAGGAATTCGTATTTTGCCAGTAAATCACACAATAAAAATGTAACATACAGTGACAGCAGGAATTAAGCACACAGTGACTGAGCTGTTTTCTCCTTACCTCTATATCATTGACAATCAAAAGCCTAACTTATCTCCTTATCTCCTTGTAAGAATTATTATTTGGCAAAAAAAAAAACGGAAACCATATAATAATTTCAGTAGTTCGAGTATGGCGGATTTTTGAAATAAAAAATATACACCGAACGGTGTGTAATATAACGCATACGAAAATTCCAAATTACTCTCTTTGTTTCAGTCCCTAATATAAAATACTATATATACTAATACTACACAAGTTTTCATTGCTCGAATAATGAAGATATGTACATACCCTGAGCAGCGATGTAGCACTTTCTGTCTTCAAACCCCTGTGAGAAAAATAATACCTTAAGAACTGTATATGATTTGTCGCTCTTTACTCTAGTTATTATTATATTTTGGTATTATTAATGAAAACTCCATACATTGTCGTAACGCCCTTCTCTTGGATCGTTTCTACGAAAATATGTATAGGCAACTTTCCTCACTATTAGATTATTGTGATAAACGCGCTCTAGATGAAAGTACATAACACGCAAAAAGTACAATAAAAAGAGTGGGTGTGAAATGATCTATCTAAATCCCATTTTATATTGTCTACAGCTCGATATTATCCATAACGGTAATAGAATAAAAATTTCTATAACATATAATACATCTTTTTGCTGGTGCGGATGACAATCATCATCAAAATCATCATCATCATCATCATCATCATCATCATCATCATCATCATCATCATCATCATCATCATCATCATCATTATCATCAATATCATCATCATCATTAACAGTAATATTTATATATGAACAATATACCTTTATATGACTTGCGTTGATATAGTCTGAGTCGTTCGCATACTCCGAGTTATAGGTCGAATCTCTTTTCAGAACTACCCTGTTAAAGTCATCTGGAAAATAGTATATCTGATTTTAAGTGCGCTGAGGTAATTTAGTAGCTATAATGAAAACGAAAGAAAATCAGTACAAACTGATAGATGAATTACAGTTAATAATATTCGTATATATTATTTCTATAAATTATGGTCGTCCATGGATAATTATTAAGTCCGCCATAAATATATTTTTCTTTGTGGGGTGGTTGGAGATTCGGATATCTAACGTAAGTTTAACATTTGTTTTCAGTAATATCGATACAATATTTGCAATTTGGCATTTTGTAAAGATATGTAGCACTGGAGCATCATGCCGTAAACATATAGTATCGTGTCCCACCCAGTCAAAATATAATGTCACCCGGTTGACCAACCTTTACTCAAACACTAACAACGTAATGCTGAGCACCAAGCGAGTCAGCGCTACTACCATATATGTAAAATGTTAATTGTGACCTCTTGTCAGGTAGACGACTGTATAATCTTGTTAATGGAGAAAATTATGCATTCGTGCTTAAGATCTATAAATAAATAAATTTGTTTTTGTTATCACTTCATCATGTGTCTTGAAAATTAATTTCTTCAAACTATACTATTCTCGTGATTATTTTCTGCGGAAATACAGATTGCTCTTAGAAAAGAATATTCGTAGACATAGACATTCGCGTGGATTCAACCCAAATATTATATCACTGCTTTGCAATGAAAGACTATTGGAATATCAGCATTATACAGGTTTTAACATGACATGAAACGACAAGAAGAATATTCCACATATCGGTGGATATTACTTTCCTCGACATGAGCATTTGTATAAATAGTGTTATCAATAGTTTGTAATTACATTTACATCTGAAAATGGAACATGCGTACTAGACGCAGTATTAGTAAATTTAATCGTCGTGTGAAAAAGATTTAGCTGATCAATGAATTTTTTTCAGTTATTTTTTTTAAATTGTTTCAGATGTCTTCTAACAATCCAGGCCAAAAGATACAGGCACACTATTTGAAATGATTGTCAATTACAAAATTTATTGAAGGTATTAATAGCGTATTTCCAAAACAGAACCTATCCTATACATGTATTTGCTTCCGCGCTGAGCAAAGACAGTAGTCGTACTCAACATGAGGATCTAAACACAGTAAAGGTACGAAAGAGAAAAATATATCCCCTTTCACAATACAATATAATCCTTTATTACTTCACATAAATCATGTAATTAAATAAACAGTAAAATCTAGAAAATTTATCAAATAAAAACATCATAAAAATACTTTACACAAAAAGACTGATTATTGTTTATAGAAGACCTAAGAATTTGTAATAATGTTTGATCAGAACAAAGATTACAGAAGATAAAAAAGATGTTTTTCTTCATCTTAATGTAACAAACTTCGGTGCTCTCAACGCACAAACGTAAGAGGAAGTATTTATTTTTGTAATTCCAATACCAACAAAATCTTTTCCGTGTTATAATACTGCGTAGCATGTGATGTGATATATTTGATAACCTTTAAAAATGTAACATGCAATATGTTGGACAAGCACGTGTCTAATAGAAATAATTTCATATAAATTTATAAAAATCGTCTGTTCTCTATAATTTTAATACATTTTAATACAAATATTCACTCTTTATTTGACTGTACTTGAGTGCCATCTGATTGTACATAGAAAGATGAACAGACTAATAAGGAAAACACACTGGATTCACTGGTTTGATACTTTGTGTTCTAAATGAATTATTACCTAGACTCTACAGAAAATAGAATTATAATACACACACATGTATGTATATATATATATGTATATGTATATATGTATATGTATATATGTATATGTATATGTATATATGCATATGTATATGTTAATATGTATATGTATATATGTATATATGCATATATATATACATATATATGTATATATATATATATATATATATATATATATATATATATATATATATATATATATATATATATATATATATATATATATATATATGCACACACAAAATATCTAAGGTAACATTGTTTCCGTCAATTGAAATGGTTTACTGTAAACTCCAGTAAGAATCGCTTACGAGTGTTAATTGCTTTCCTATGTACAAGTTACAAGGACTATCATAATAAACAAGAACAGAGTTGATGGAAAACAATTTACAAAACAACCTGCTGACTGCAGATGACGATTCTTACATGGATACATTGATTTGTATCGGTTCTTTAAAGGATTTGCCAGAGCTGCTTCTTGTGTCTTGGTCAACCCTTGATTGAATTCCTGTGATAAAGAAAAAGTTACCATGCCGAAATCAAATGTATGTTTCCATATAGCACATAAATATTTTATCAATTGCACAACCAAGATTAAGCTACATACTTTTTCATCAGATTATATTTAGGTTAACTATGCTTAGGTGTTTACAAATTCCTGTGTTTAATAGAAAAAATAATGTTTGTTATTTATTTAGTAATTCTACAGGAAGAGTTGCAGTTTGATGTAAGACGCAGCAGTGATATACGTTTTCAATGAAAATTTTCTTTCAAATCCTTCTTTATTTTTAGATGTAGAATAACTGAATTGACCGTTTGTAATGCAAAACTATATTATATTCAATTTTAGCGTACTGTAGAAATTATGTCCAAAGTACATAAATTGAAATTTTATTTGTTGATAGTTTTGTTCAACTATTTGAAAAGAACTATTTTTTTATATGGTTTATATATATATATATATATATATATATATATATATATATATATATATATATATATATATATATATATATTAAGTGATCGAGTGTGTTTTACGCTTATAAAATTTTTACTCTAAGCTCAAAAGAAACTACAAATAATGACATTTTCATGAAGTCACAATCATAGGAATAAAACAGATTTGTCCATAGATAATATGCAACACTAATGTGATACCCGCTTATGTAATGGAGTAGTACAAGCATTATGACACTTCGTATAATTGGTATTACATACTATTGTATATAAGATATCGCCGCAACATTTGATTAATTGATTTTAATTCTAGGAGAGAAAACAGTTTCATTAATAATATCTATCAATAATATTAACCCAATGATTATTTCCTTTCTTTTGGTATTAAATGGTTACTTGCCAAAGTCTTTTGCTTCATGTTTATGGCATAATTCGTGAATTAAAATTGTAACAAATTACGTGGTCAATGTTTCTCTGAAGATATAATGTCAGTCTGTATTTCTCACGACAACGTAGGTAAGTAAGAAATATATGAAGGATATTACACGAGTGCTCATTATCCGGCCCATGTTATTTGTTCGCAATAAAGGGAACATATCATACTAACGACTATGGTGTTGACTATTCTATTTCTATTCAATATAATGTGGATATTACACGACGTCCTTTGTCTAACCTGCGCTTGACTGCGTCGAGACAAAGCAACCACTAATCTGACGGTGGCAGAAGCAGCGTTTGTAGTCTGTTAAGTTTTTTGTTAAAATAGTTCTCTTGCAAATAGTTTTTAATCCCTTGACAAATAACTGTGACACTATCCGAGAATAATTATTAATCTAAGACAATTCTTTGCTTAATACGTGACCTTGTACCCGTTTTCACTGAGTCAACGCCACATTCGGATAAAATTTGTGTTAATGTTGGATGACAGCGCATTTCATTTTACCTATATTTTAAAACCCCTTTTTCGATTCTGCTCAACCTTTAACATCAGACGATGTAAAGCTAACATAATTCATTCGGGCACATGGTCGCTCATCTATTGACCGTGGGGTTAAGGTTGTGCGTTTTACTTCAATGCTTTGATTGTGGGCTTGACATTCCTCCTTGATATAACGTCTTTCCCGTTTATTAAGTTGCCGCAATACATTTTTTCAAGTGAAATACAAAACAAACAAATGTGGCTTACAAAACGAATGTCATCAGTGTTATAATGCGGTAAGGTCTTGTTTCTATTCATTCAAGGTCACTCACTTGGAACTCCGATTCACATTCTTCTTTGTTCGCTTTCATCTTCATAACATGATTCCAAAACGAGAACACTGGTATACGCTGAGCCATCAACTTTGCCTTTTTCTCTGTATTTTGATATACACTATCTGAAAAACGAATTTTGTCTTGTTTCTAGCAGATTACTTAGAGACGCTTCTTTGGACACAGAATGAGACAGAACGTTCAGAAGAAATTATGACGAAAGAATTTCATAGTGATGCAGTCTATCGAAATCATCTGATCCCTAACGTTCGTTATGCATGTGTCTTTTAGTTTGATTGTTCTCAGCATTTTAGTAATGTGAATGTATATGAGTTCACAATTATATAACATTTCGCGTTTAGACAAAACTCAGATTTAAAGACCTGGCTATTAATAATCGTCCTGATAAAACGATAGAACCTTTTCCGAAAAATACGAATTTACCTATCGACAAAACTTTAGATTTGTCCAAAACCTTTTTAAGTAAATGAATTAACCGAATCTATATTGTGCGCCATTTAAAGAAATCAAGACTCAAAATATTTATGGAAAGCAATATTGGACACTCGACTGATATGGTATATTTTGCGTCAATAACTTAGGATTGTGCTACCATAAATTACCTTTAGGGAAACACGTTTCTTCGATCTCTTGTGATAGATCACTTTTTTCTCCTTGCTGGATCACTTGGTGAAATGCTGTTTGCTTCTGATTTGACTTAGCAAAATCTTCCTCATGATGTTTACTTTTAGAAGCACAAAAAATACAACTTTAAAAATATTTATGGAAAATATTTTAAGTTCAAAAAAAGATATGATAGCTTAAACAATCCAATCAATATAAGTAAGTATGTCATTAAAAATACCAACACATAAGATATATATATATATATATATATATATATATATATATATATATATATATATATATATATATATATATATATATATATATATATATATATAAGTTGTTTTATCTCTTGTCCATAGTTGTAGATTATAACAATCATTTGTAAACATCATATTACGTAGCTATTTATTAAGATTATTCGTATGCTATAAATTCTTTCTTTATTTGTATATAAGTTCTAGACCCAGCCTTGATTACTAATTAAAATGTTTTGGCAATGAACATGTTTGCAGTTTGTGACAACGTTTCATTGGACTCATACGTTATAGATATTGTTCATAAGGGCATGTATAACGACAGATGTCATGTGGTGATGTATCACGACATACATAAAATACGGATTATTACGACATACATAAAATACGGATTATTACGACATACATAAAATACGGATTATTACGAAATAAAGTTGTGGAGATGTGTATAAGGAAGTAAAAATAAACAATTATTCATTTCTTTTTCTTTTTCATGTCTCTATTTTCTGCAGTCTGAAAAGGTATTTCACTCTAAGTTAGAGACTCTTTAAATTATATCATTGTGATAGTGCGAGATGGTTGGAACATTTACATGTTAAAAGTCATTGATACATTAGCATATTTAAGAAATAGACTTATCTCTAAACAGTCTATTATTTTGAATTTGTGATAAAACTTTCGGGATTACTTAGAATTTAAGTCACAATAACTTAAGCTTCTGTTAACTTTTTATTTTATAACTTAGAAAATAAAATTATTTTTCAATGTTACTAAACTTCTTAATGTGATATTTTACATTGAAACCAACAAGCATGCACAATGTCAACTATTGCACTTTGTTTCAAGTATAATCCAAAAAGGAGTTAAGCCGTTAAAAAAGAACGTATTGCTTGTTTGCCTAACAATTTCGCTATTCCGGAAGTAAAAACATCTTTGGTAAAAAAAAAAACTATCGTGCACTAATTGACAGAAACAAGCTATTATAAATGTGCTTTGGGTTTGATTAGAATTTTTCTCTCCGGCTCTGATAGCAAAGTAAAAGAATTGCACTTAGGAAATCAGATGGAACAAGAGTTAAGAAACTTCAAGTTCAGAAAGAAATTATGAACATCCAATTCAAAATGAATTAAGACAAATGCAAACTTAAAAAGACAAAGAAAGGAACAAATCGAAATAAAATAAAGAAGGGAAAGGGTTAATGCAAAGAAAGAGATAAAAGTAAAGCAGATGCAAGGAAAACAGAAGAGAGAAGTAAAAATTCAGTGACGACAAATTGTTTGTTCATAGTCATATCGAGATGCAATTTTTAATATTGCTAAGGAAACTAGGTTAGCTGGAGTTTCTTGGAATCCTTAATATTAATCAGAAAATCATGAATAATTTGTATAAGTAAATAATTTAAAGTGATGTTTATAAATTAAGTATATATTGACCAACTTATCTAGTGGTAGGAAGACCCAATCATAAGATACCAAAATCTCATCTGAAACCTGATCCTACATTTTATGCACCATTTTGTAGAATAATTGTAGAGCGTGTTGATTCTTTACTTAAGACCAAGTCAAGCAATCAATACTAGTTGACCATAATGTGTGCGTTCACAATATTTCCAGAGGCAATTCTTTGGAAAACTATACAATTAAAACCATAGTAAATGTTTGATAATGTGTTTTAATCTTTTAACTTCCCAAATCTATTCAATTTTATCAAGGATCAAATTTCATTGATGGAATCTTCCAGATACCTATTCATGTGTTTGGTATCCAACTGTTTAAATTGTCTATCACCAACAAGGTCAATTGACATTAGACAGATTTTTTTCAAACTCTGAAAAATATAATGTAGTCATATTCCTTTGATACAGTAAACTATTGGGATGAGGATGATAATTTGCTGTTGCTTGCATTTAGGGAAACAGATCAAGAGCCTTCAAGTTTTAGTCCTTTCGAGATAGTTTTGGACATAATGTCAGTGTATCTTCAAGTTAATGAGAGAAACTTCTCAATCGAAGATTCAGCATCAAATCTACTTGGCTAGATCTCTGATGTCAAATATAGCATGTAAAAGACCTGCAAGGTATCAAACATTATTCTACACCTATTCACTCAATAATGAAATTAAGGTGAGATAGAACTACAAAGGAAAGAAGTTTTCAGCCTGTTATTATACTGCTTGCTTTCGTGCCCATATAAGAAAATCCTTATCCCACTACATGTTACTGTTCTTTTTTTAATTGAAACGAAAGAACGTGACATAGATGATGTCAATAACACTATTGGCAAGAGACAAAAAGAATTACCGTTGCCACATAAATATGTTATAGGGGTTTGTTGATACAGCTGTTATATGAATATGAGCACTTGTTTCCAAATGTTCCAACACGGATAATAAAATCTACCATGACGCTTAATGTTAAATTATACACCTCTAAAACAGCGTCTTTACTGGATTAATCCTCTCATGCAAGAATGTTTAGAATATTTGAAACAAGATATTCTATATTTTCTGGCTAGTGATTTTATTAAACCAAATAAATGCATAAAAAGTTTACCATATATTATTGTGCTGAAACCAGATAATGCTTACCGTACGCACACTGGCTATATAAAAGTAATCAGTGTTACTCCAATACCAAAAGCAAGATGTCTGCATTGAAAAAATTTAAAAATGCATAACATGTCATCAACATTGATCTTTACATAGGATTTAGGAAAATAAATGTCCACATTTTGTAACAAAAGATGGACTATATAAATACAATGTGATATCACTTGTTACGAAAGATTCTCCGTCAATATTCGAGTGCTAAATGAACATGATAACATCTAGAATAGATAAATGGGGTACGTGCATAGATGACGTCATTATATGCTGCTAAGACCATGTAGTTTACTTACTTATGTGTTAAAATTTGAATTCTTTCTATTTAATTTTGTTTTTTATATATATAATTATTATTCTGAAGATGATTATTAGGGTCTGACATTTTGAAAGAAACGTCGTATTTACTTAGAACGTAAATACAACTCAAAGGACTTCGTAAGCAAATGTTCAGATTGATGTCCTGATAAACAATCTAGTTAGATGATTGGTTATGGCCAAGGTCATTTGCCAAACATGTATGATTATATAGTAAAATGCGATGGTGAGATCTTGAAATCACCATGCGTTTTTTAGTGGGTGTGCTTGAAATAGCATTTTTGTTAAGTTTCTCAGGTATGAGATACTTAGGTGTCTGTGAAATAGTCAGTCATATTGTAACACCTTGTGGAGTCGTTCGAATACCTTAAGAAAAATGTATTCAGTTTCTGGTGCTAGAAAGAATTGTTCATTTGTACGTCTGTAGAACGAGATGTGTATTGTTATTGTTATAGATGAGAACTATAGTTCATCTACTTTTTAAAAAATATATATTTACTCTGAGCAACTAAACACAACTGGCTTTGGACAAATGCATTTAGTGACATTGATTCTAAATTGAAAGAAAACAGCACAAATTGTGATACAAAGTAAAAATTCAGGCAATTTGTGCAAAACCTTCATCTGACGTCATCATCCACCATTTTGGAACGGAATTGAGATTTAGACTAGCTTCACTTGGAACAAATTATAAATAGGATTTATATGATTTTAGAACAAAATACTTGAATTTTTCGCACATTGCAAGTCCTATTTCATATTTCACCTTTTCATCGTTTTTCTAGGGAAATAAATTATATTTATTAAAACTTACAATCCTTGTTGTCTTCCCTCTTTTCTTTGTTACTTTAAATGGGCCGAACGAAACAATACAACGACACATTTCACTTGGAAACCATTCTGAAATTCTTGATCGAGTTCGTGATACAAATTTAATATTTAATATTTATTATTGAGTTGCCCCATGCTTATGTTAAATTTGTATAGTATATTGTGAGACAAAAAGAAGTTAAACATGTAGAATTTATCGTCAACCCTATCTCTGAATTCCAATGTGTTGGTCTGATAAATGTCGAGAGGCTTTTATGAATAAAAGACCGCCTCCATTTCTCTCAGTTCCAAATTTCAATCAATTATTTACAATGTTGATGCAAGGGGTTCAGGTCTTGCAATCAGAACACTCTGTTCATTTAGACTTGTGATAAAACTTTAAGGATAATTTGGGATATAATTAGCAATGATCCAAATTCCTTAAAAATGCAATGTATTGCCTTATATTATTGGTTTAATTTTATTAACCTTTCTTTCTCTTACTTAGTGTAAGACCAAAGAGTCGTTACAAGAATGTATGATGTATTTCATCATATTGAGAAATTACTTAAATTCATTACCTTTGTTTTCTCCTCAACCTCAAAATGACACAGACTGTAATCACAATAATGATCACTGTACCCACAGGAACAACAACACCAATTATGATTTTGTTGTCTGGCGGAGTGATTGCCACACTTATTTCTGAATATAGTTAGAATATAAGAATAATGGTATTAATATTAAAACAAGCGTGAGCAAAAACATCAAGCAAATTATTTTTGTGACAAGTGTTTTATATATTATGAAGTGGGAAAAACCACAGCCTGTTTTGTATAACCTCAACCATCATATCCTATGGATTCATTCATATATAACCTACATCGCAACGGCATTTAGGGCATGGCAAATGCAACCTACATGAACATGTCATATATTGTACAAAATATAACTACATCAGTCTTAAATATCAAAAACATGGACAATTATCTGAACATTATCGAAAATCATATATCAGCACATCACACGGGTGATTTTAGATGAAGAGTAATTCACTGCGGCCATTCGTCACAACCGGTCCTCTATTCTAAAAGGTATATTACCTAGACAAGTCTTAATCTATCTACTATAAAATATGGTTATATATACCTATTTCATCCGAATTTTTTATGACACATCACCCAAAGCAGAATTGCATTACGTTAAGATCACATTTATTTCGCCTTATTCACATATAGTTATAGAGGTGCAAAGTAATCTAACTTTCTATAGAGTATAAAAATTGGTAATAGCCACATAGATAAACTAACATATGTACGGATTGTTCCATACAAACCTCAAGTTGGTCATTATCATGCAATCGCTTAGAAATAAATTATTGTGTTTACAACAATGCATTCCGTTGTGAACGTTTCGAACAAATTTTATGACGCGTAATTCGAAACTTGGAAATGAAAATTTTAAAATAACAATCACTCACATCTATTAATATTCCTACAATACCAAAATGTTATAGGAATTATTTTCATGAGATCCAAACAAACAAAACAGCTTTTAGAATAGTATGCCATATCTAAGGCACATTCATGCCAAATAGTAGTTATTAACGATTATCATGCTACTCATATACTTAAGTGTTACGCATATCTATATTTTGAATCTCCTTGTATATGATTTTATCTAATTTTTATCGTTTCTATTCATGGTTTATAATTAATTATACAGATTATTCTTTAATCCGATTTTGCATACGTGACAGGCGTCTAATATGCATCGTTTTACTACATAGGAAGTAAAAATAAACGCTTACGTATTTATTGATAATTATTAATAATAGCCTGAATAATAAGACTCAACAGCGTATTTGCATCAAATTCTCATTTGTTGATGAAGTTTCGTTTTGACGTTTATAGAAGAATTAAGTAACTTCCCATTTGTTGGGCTAAAGTTTCGTGAAACTCGACACAAAATGAGTAGTAACATTTCATAAGTGGGGTTGCAATGTACTTAACATAGAAGGTGTGTATAAAGCGAAAACCTAGCAATCTGAGCCATTCCCAATTCATATGCTGCAATTGTAAGTCTACAGACATGCTTTGTATTGTACTTTGATATCAATCAAGAGAAAACTAATTGCTTGGACTATTCAGAGGAAATAGAAAGTGCTCATTACTTGGAAACTATTTTCATTCTGGAACTGTTGTGAATTATTCGAAGGAGTTTTGAACGATGGATTCTTCACAACGTCAAGGATCTTGATGGACAAGTACACTTCTGACTTTTAAATTCATACAGAACTTTTCATTCATTTACTAATTTAATACCTTTTATCAGGATTATTCTGCATTAACATCATAATAATGCAAGTTCCTCTCACACTTTATATATGTTGTTGATTAATAAATAAGATAAAATTGCACTTCAAACTTGACAAGACATACCTATTTTACATTTCACATCTTTCCATCCTTCTTGACAGCCATATATGCACGTTCCATTTATCGTTGAACAACTGTCACTGTCGTTCATACATTTACCACAGGTTTCATTGCATCCATAGCCATATGTTCCTTTATCGCATTCTAAAAATTTGAAAGACAAAAACTGTCGTAAAATGGCTCGAGTCTGATGGGTTCCTCTTTCCCATACTATAAGAAGTAAATGCAAAAAAGCATTATAAAATGAATCGCGTCTTATCCTATATATTATTTTCAAGATGTTAACCGATATTATACTTTTCGTATATTTTTAGTATGGCATAGAATATTATTCTCAATGGTAATATCTGAAAGTGGTTCATCAGAGAAGAAAAATATCCAATTTTATATTGCTAAATTTTGTAGAACAGATGATAAATGAATATGGTTAACATTATAATGAATCTATAATTATATAATAGGATGAAAGTCTGTGTTTTATCGTTTTGTAGGTTTTCAGTTCATCTCTACCACTACTCTCAGATTCTGTCCCATATACCTTACTTAGCGCATAATCGACTCATGCATGTTTAGCACTCTAATTTGCCACACAATTGACCAAGTCATTGAGCAGTCTAACATTGACGTCAGTGCCCCAAACAATGGAGAAACTACAATTTCATAATACTTACCTACAAAGAATTTACTGCAAAAGCATTTTTAATCATTAATCGGGCTTTCCTTGCAATTGATATTGTAACTGAATATATGGGTAAGTCTGAAACATCAGTTCGGTTTTGCTACTACCTTAAACTCGATTTGTCATCGTCGTGCCTTCCTTGTTTCCGACAGCTTCTTGTACACTATATTTTATTATTTCTGTTATAAAGTGTGGTGATATTTATGTAATATTTGCAGGTTTGAGGAGTTCATTCAAACCTTTTAACCTTTTTGGATATTTTCCCATGCCACTGGATGGTAACAACATCATAAACACATCTTAGCATTGTTAGAGTGATTTGTTCGAAGGTTTTAAGGCTATGAATTATGCTGTACATTTTCTTGATTGATAATAGATGGTTTTATCACAGGGAATATTTGAGATCATTTCATATCTGATATAATTTGATTGAATTGATATAATTCAATATTGTTCTTGGAAATTATTTTGCTGAAAAAAAATCAGACAGGCTCTGTACTTCTTTATTTGCGTCTGGCAGATGGTCTACTTGTCGTTTGGGAATTTATCTTTTGTCAATTTTAAGAGCAAGTTACTAGTCTTTGCTTTTTGTAAATACTCGCTGTTTCATATGTGTCCCTGTAACTCTCGGTGATCTGCCATTTCTGCCAGCATAATCAGACTCAGCCGCATTGATTATGTTATCTTCATCTGCCACCGAGCACAGGTTACTAGTTGTATTCGGACTGTTTTATGCTGCTAAAAGCTAACAGGAAGGGGTTATTACTTATGTACGCAGTCGCATGGAAATTAACTTGGCAACGCCTCCACAGACATTAAATACTATCAATATACCTCCGACCATAATTCCGATTAGTGCACATATGATGGTTGTTGTTGGCGTGATTCCAGTCACACCAAGACCAATAATCATTTCTGAAGCAAAACCAAAAAAAGCATCTACAAACAAGTTAGTAAGTTGATCTCGTAGCTATTGTTACGCTTTGACTATTTTTTTCACTTAGGCAGCATGGCGTGGGTCTTATATGAATAATACGACGGCGAATTTCAATTGCATGACAGCTAGACATTGCCGAACTCATTATCACCTAAAGGCGCAATCTGGACAAGAGCGAACATTATTTATTGATTTTGCAATCACGAGTTAATCGAGACTGCTGAATAGACGGCACACTGTCCTGGTATTCAGAGACACGGTAATCGAAGACATTTCACAGAGGGTATTCGAAGACTCGTGCCTTTAATGGAAGATATTTTCTTTTCATACGGCCTACAACCGCCTTTCTCAGTGATATTCCTGGTGCAGTTCTGAAAGCCCATAACACTACAACGTTTGAATCAATGGAGCTTCAGCTGCCAATAATGTTCGCATGGCTGCAAGGAAAGGTAAATGCTCCAACGGTCTTTAGAGTTTGTATTACCAGTGACTTTGATAATTTTAATGTTACTAAGCACACTTATGTTTGGCTGCATTAAGTAGAGCGAGCTGTGTTTGTTTCAACCACATGGGATGTTTCCACATAATTTATCCAGAGAAAGTTTCATTGTCACACCACAATTGTGTTTGATTGCATTATTTTCAACCAACTTACTTTAAGGCCTGTCACCGCTTCGTCGCAGGACATTATTATTAAATACGAATTTTACACTTTTCCACATGTGCATTCATCACCCTAAATCCGACCACCAGCTCCCCCAACAAGTCTTTTCAGAAAGTGTTACAGTATAAGGTCTGAAATTATCATTAGCAGAAGCTACATATGCATGAAAATACATGTCAACAACGGACTGTTTGAACAACTCCATATTTTGCAATGAAAAGTAACAAACCGAGTACAGCGTTCAAACGTCTTGGTGGGAAATTTGCAGGCCATTGATTTTTTTTTCATATCAGTCCTTGTGCGATGACAAATTATGATATACAAGTTCAGTTTTAGGAGTATCTGTCCCATAGTCAAGTCGAATGTCTTCAAAAGGTTCTTAATGACTGGTTAAGCGCATCAAACTTCAATCATTTCAAAGGTGTTAAATGTCATCTTACTACGCTCTTGACGTTTATCTTATTTACATTGGGAAGCGCCACAAACAGATGTTTTATGTAATAAAACCCTGTTGTTACTTATTTGTCAGGTACATTATCCCGAAATAGCAGAAGTTTAGTGTGCGTTTGTGGTATGAGCGGTTAACGACAGCTATGACCAGGTTCCCGACTGCATAAACAATAACAAACTTGATTATGTGGTCAGTGACGTGGATAGCACAGGCATCGTCAGCGTTGACATCTCAACTTTACAAGCAGCACCATCACGTACGTCACATTTCACCGTTGGCATTGTTCTTATGGTATAAGGTCATTGTAAGATTAGATCCACAAAAGAACTTTGCGAACATCACTACAAAATCCAAATATATGATTAATAGGAATTGCACACCATAAACATAGTGAATCATTTTTTTTTACTTTGGCACCGTAATTGTTATCGTTGGCCTATATACCAGTTTTCTATCAACCTCCAAGAATGCCTCGCGTGGCAAAACACACATAAATGTTTATTGCAATTTCAATTCTATTTTCAATTCATTGGGATCCATGACTAGATATGAATAATAATGTCGATCTCTTTGTTTGCATATAATATCAGGCACTTATTTGTCAAACGCTGTGTCTGATATATCTCCAATTCGGCAGTAACGAGACTTAAACGTTTCTACATATATATCTTTTTATTTTCTTCAGTACCACTCTGTTACAGATCTCTGTTTAGATCAACTTTCTATTGCCATGTCTGCAATAGTAAAATCTGATAATCGTTCGTTAGCGGCTACATTAATGACTTTACTAACTGAATGTGGTATTTATTCTGATCATTGTAACGTAACTGGCTTGGATTGTTTTCGTGTCGCTAAACGGCGTAGTCTATCTCAAGTAGATACAACCACCTGTGGACCTAATTGTTTCAGTCAATCTAGAGCACCATGCTTGATGCTTTCCACGATCAGGATTGAAACCTGTTTACCAATTTTTGTAGCGCGCACGTTTTGAGCCCTGAGTACCGTTAGAAGGTCACATTTGCTAATGAGGTTTTAAAGTTTCTAAAAGAATTAAAGTAACTTCCCATTGGTTGGGATAAAGTCACATGAATAGGCCACTCGACACAAAAAGAGTAGTAATAACCGTCACGTTGAAATGTAGTCACAATTGAAGGTGTATATAGAGCGAGAACTGAGCAATCAGTCATTCCCATTTCATGTGTTCCCCATCTAAGTATGCAGACATGTTTTGTGTTGTACTTTGATAGTATACGAAAGGAAACTATTCCCTTGAAATATTCAGCGGAATAAGAATGTGCTTATTACTTGGATTATAATATCATTTTGGAACGTTTCTGTATTATTCGAAAGGAATTCAAAAGGACGCGCTCTTGACATAGTCTGGATTCTTGACGGACGAGTTAACTTCCGATTTTCAAATTTACACAAAACTATTCAATCATTTTAAAACTTTCATTAAAATGTTATCATGATTATTATGCATTTACACCATAATACTTTAAGTTCCTCTCACACTTCATTCGTGACTTTTAATTAAATTTATTTTAACGGTTTACAAGCATGGTATTGATTCTCTGTGTAACTATGTTTCTGAGCACAGATTTAAGAACTGAGTTAATGTGACATTGCATACCTAATTTACATTTCTCGTCCTTCCATCCTTCCTGACAGCCATATCTGCAAGTTCCATTTATCGTTGAACAACTGTCACTGCCGTTAATACATTTACCACAGCTTTCATTGCATCCATAGCTATATGTTCCTTTATCGCATTCTAAAAATTTGAAAGACAAAAAGCACTTAACCGATAGTAAGCTGGTCGTATATTTTAGTGTGGAATCAAATATTATTCTCAATAGGTAATATCTGAAAGTCTTTACATTATAAAAGACAAATATCCAATTTTATATTATAGAATTTGTAGAACACAGTAACAATGAATATGTTTAATAGTATAATGAATCTATAGTCACAAAATAGTATGAAAGTCGGTACTTCATCTTTTTGTACGTCTTCTGTACATGTCTGCCACCACTCCTAGATTCTGCCTTATATGACTTATCCCATAATTGATCCATGTATGTTTAGCAATTTAATTTTTCACACAGGTGACAAAGTCATTGAGCAAAGTCTACGACGGATGTCAATGCCTAAATACACAGCCAAACAACAATTTCATAATACTTACCTACAAAGAATTTACTGTAAAAGCAGCTTTAATCATTAATCGGGCTTTGCTTGCAAGTGATATTCAATAATGATTGTAACAAATATATGGATAACCCTGATACGTCTGAAGCATCAGTTCGGTTTTGTTATTATCTTAAATGTGTTTTGCTATCATCGTGCCTTCCTTGTTTCCATCCTCTTATTTACAGTATATTTTTATTTTTATCATAAAGGGAGATGACAGTTTTGTAATATTTGCAGGTGTTTAGAAGTTCATTCAACCTTTTCTCTTTCTTGTATATTTTTCCAATGTCACTGGATGGTAACAACATCAAGGACACATCATATCTTATCATTGGTAGAGTGTCTTGTTGGAGGAATTTACGGCTATTAATTATAACCTGTAGATTTACTTGACTGATAGATAATAGATGGTTTTATCACAGGGGAATATTTGAAAGTATTTCCTATCTGATAGAATTTCATTGAGCTATTTAAATATTGTTCATGAAAATTTATTTAGCTGAAACATGACCAGATAGGCTCTGTATTTCTTTACTCCCTTCTAGGAGACGGTCTATATGTCCTTTTAGGAATTTATATACTTTTTTTTAATCTGAAGAGCAAATTCTTCCATCATTGTCTTTTTTTGTAAATACTCGTTGATTCTTACTTGTGCTTGTAATTGTCCATAATTTGCCATTTCTGCCAGCATAATCTCAAACTTAGACGCACTAATTATTTAATCTTTGTCTGCCACCAAGTATAATTTTGAAATCGTATTCAGAAGGTGTTGTGTCGCTGCAAGTTAGTCGGAATAGGTGCAATGTCCTGTATGCAGCCGCATGTAAATTAACTTGCTAGTACCACCATAGACATTAGTTACTATATATAGAACTAATACAATAATTCCGATTGGTGCACCTACGACTGTTGTTGTTGTCGTGACTCCATTCACACCGAGACCAAAAATCGTTGCCTCAGCCAGATAAATACTAGCATCTATGACCAAACATGCGCGTTTGTATTTTATCATCAGAGCTGTTCTCTTGGTAAGTTCATCTCGTAGCTGTTGTTGCGCTTCGATTATCTTTTCACTTCGGTAGGATATCATAGGTCTTCTAAGAATAATACGACGGCGAATTTCAATTCCATGACAGCTAGACATTATCTATTTCATCATCACGTGGTGGCACAATCTGCACAAGAGCGAAAATGGTTTAATGATTTTGCCATCGCGAGTTCATCAAGACCGGTGAATCGACGGCCCAAAGGCGTGATATTCTGCGGCCCGGTTATTGGAGACCATTCCTTGAGGATATTCGATGATTCTTGCGTGTCAAAGAAAGGCATTTTCATGGAGTGCCTACAGCTGCCTTTTTTAGTGCCATTAGTGTGCAGTTCTGATAGCTCCTAGCATTGCATCGTTTGCACCACTGGAGCTGCTGCTGCCAATAATGCTCGCATGGCTGCAAGGAAAGGAAATAATCCTAAGGTCTTCCAGTTTATGACACCAGTGACTTAGATAATTGTAATGTTCCTGAGGAGTTGCTATGTTTGGCCTCATTAAACCGAAAGAACTGTGTTTGTGTCAACCACATGGGGACGTTTCCATCTAATTTTCACAGAGAAAGTTTTTTTGTCACACCACAATTGTGTTTGATTGCAATTTCTCCTTACGCTCTCGTCAAAGCCCTTTTCTTCGTCGCAGGACATTATTATTAAATACGAATTTTACAAAACTTTTCCACACGTGCATTCATCACCCTCAATCCCACCACCAGTTCCCTCCAAAAACAGTCTTGTCAGAAAGTATTACAGCATAACTTCTGAAATTATCATTAGCGTAAGCTACATATGCATGAAAATACATGTCAACAACGGACTGTTTGAACAACGTCATATGTTGCAACGAAAAGTAACAAATCGAGTACAGCATTCAAACGTCTTGGTGGGAAATTTGCAGGCCATTGATTTTTTTCATACCAGTCCCTGTGCGACGACAAATTATGATATACACGTTCAGATTGAGGAGTGTCTGTCGCATAGTCAAAACTAAATTTTTCAGAAGGTTTTTGATGACCGTTTAACCGCATCAAACTTCAGTTATTCCGAAGATATCGAATATCATCTTACTACACTCTTGACTATTATCTCATTTACATTTTTAAACGAAACAATGATAGATGTGCTTTGATGCTATAGGAACTGTTGGTATTTATTTGTCAGGTACATTGTTCCGCAATAGCAGAAGTTGGGTGTGCGTATGTGGTATGAGCGGTTAACGACAGCTTTGATTTTGTTTCCGACTGCATAAACAATAACAAACGTGATTGTGTAGTCAGTGAAGGGGTTAGCACAGGCATCATCAGCGTTGATATCTCAGCTTTACAAGCTGCACCATCCCATACGTCAAAGTTCACCGTTGGCATTGTTCTTACGGAATAAGGTGATTGTAAGATTAGAGCCAAAAAATCTTTGCAAACAACACTACCAAAGCCAAATATATGAATAATATGAATTGCACACGAAAAACCAAATGAATCACCAGTAAATTGTGATGGACGCTGGGCAAATTTAAATTTGAAATTAGAATTAGGAAACGTTAAATTTTCTACAGCTGCGTTAGCGTTGACTCCAGTTTTTTGATGTAATCTGATTATGTTATGTCTGTAATCTTCTTTATTTGCTGCATTTTTAACAAACATCTCTGTTCGGCTATCCGTATCCGTTCTCGTGGAATCAGTTCTATATCTGGCAAGTTCAATAATAATTACAGCATCGTCTACGTCATCCAAAATTGATTCAATTCCTTCCCGTCTGTTGCACAATACGGATTGTTGAACAGCACCATAATGTCATTGTTCAAATATTCCATTTTTTACTTTGGCAACGTAATTGTTATCGTTGGTTTGTATACCAGTTTTCTATCAACCTCCAAGAATGCCTCGCGTGGCAGAAAATCCAAGACGTTTATTTCAGTTACAATTATATTTTTAATTCATTGGGATCCATTACTAGATATGAATAATAATGTCAATCTCTTTGTTTGCATATATTATCAGGCATTTATATGTCAAACGCTGTGTCTGATATATCACTAATTCGGCTATAACGAGACTTAAATGTTTCTTCATATATATCTTTTTATTTTATTCAAGACCAATCACTGACAGATCTCTGTTTCAATCAACTCACTATTGCCATATCTTCAATCGTCAAATCTGATAATCGTTCGTTAGCGGCTACATTAATGACTTTACTAACTGAATGTGGTATTTATTCTGATCATTGTAATGTAACTGGCTTGAATGGTATCCATGTCGCTAAACGGCGTAGTCTATCTCAAGTAGGTACAACCACCTGTGGACCCAATTGTTTCAGTCGATCTAGAGCACCATGCTCGATGCTACCCACAATTAGGATTGCAACTTGTTTACCAATTGTTGTAGCGCGCAAGTTTTGAACCCTAGTACCTTTGGGTCCAGTTCTCATTTGAAGTTTCAACATTTTTTTAAGAATTAAAGTAACTTCCCATTGGTTGGGTTGAAGTTACATGAATAAGCCACTCAATGCAAAATGAGTAGTAAGAACCGTGACGTATGGTTGAAATGTAGTCACAATAGACGGTGCATATATAGCGAAAACTGAGCAATCAGAGTTATTCCCATTTCATGTGTTCCCCATCTAAGTATGCAGACATGTTTTATGTTGTACTTTAATAGTATTCTAAAGAAAAGTAGTTGCTTGGAAAATTAAGCTGCAAAAGAATCTGCTCATTATGTGGACTATATCATTCTGGAACATTTCTGGAGTATTCTAGTTATGAAGAACGCCCTCTTTATAACGTCGCGATTATTGACTGACGAGTACACTTCCGATTTTCAAATTTACACAAAACTATCAATTAATTTTACCACATTCATATAAATTGTATCAGGATTGTTCAGCATTTACATCATAATACTGTAAGTTCCATTCACACTTTGTGACCTTTAATTATATTCATTGTATAGAGTTACAAAACTTGCTATTGTTTCTCTGTGTTTCTGGGAACAGATTCGACAAAGGTGTGTAAATTGCATATTTAATGTGACATAGCATACCTAGTTTACATGTTTCTTCCTTCCATCCTTCTTGACAGCCATATATGCATGTTCCATTTATCGTTGAACAACTGTCATTGCCGTACATACATTTACCACAGCTTTCATTGCATCCATAGCCATATGTTCCTTTTACGCATTCTAAGAAATTGAAAGATAAAAGGGTTGTAAAATGACCCGAGTCTGATGGATTCCTCTTTCACATACTAAGAGAAGGAAATATAAGAAAATAGGATTAAATTAATCGCATCCTATATATTTTACTTAACCGATAGTATCCTTTTTCCATTGTTACAACCTTGTAGTTGAAGTGTGTGTGTGTATGTGTGTGTGCGTTAAGGAATCAATTTTGTATGAATCTTCTTATTTCATTGTATGTAATTATTATTATTATTATTATTAGTAGTAGTAGTAGTAGTAGTAGTAGTAGCATTTTTTTTATTATTATTATTATTATTATTATTATTATTATTATTATTATTATTATTATTATTATTATTATTATTAGCATCGGTCTAATATGTTGTTAAAAACATCGTGTTTACTTGAGTCGTAAATGTGACTCATGTGAGCACGTGTTGTGTATGATGGCAAATTCATTACAAGTAAACATTCAGGAATAGCTATGAAAACAATTAGCTAATATTTAGTCAGACTTTCCTAATATCTAGATGTATTGCGAAATTACACATGTCCTTCGTGCGCGTGTAATTTAAACTATGTATTAATTTCGTTTTCATGCTGAGATAGTTTGTAAGACAATCAGTCGAGAGTCAGAGTCAAAGTAACGGGCAGAATAAAGAATAGTGTCTTATCTTATGGTAACATGTTTGTTAGACTTTGTCTGACGTCATCATCAGCCATCTTGGACCGGAACTGAACTTCAGACTGTGTTAATTTAGAACTATTCGCAGGACTTATGTTTTATATCTTGAGAACAAACAATTTAGATCCTTTCCGTAAATCGTAGTTCTTGTTTAATATATTTACATTATTTCGTGTTTTCTAGGAAAATAATTTTTGTTAAAATATACAAAGCTAGTTCTCTTTACTCTTAATTTCTGTTACTTTGAACAAGCCCTTACGTAACAGCATATTTTTAGTGTGGCATGAAATATTATTTTTAATAGGTACTATCTGAACATCTTTACATCAGAGAAGACAAATATCCAATTTTATATTATATAATTTGTAGAACACATGAACAACGAATATGGTAAATAGTATAATTAATCTATAGTCATAATAGTATGAAAGTCGGTATTTTATCTTTCTGTACGACGTCTGTACATCTCTGCCACCCCTCCTAGATTCTGCCTTATATGACTTATCCCATAATCGATCCACATATGTTTAGCAATTTAATTTTTCACACAGGTGACCAAGTCATTGAGCAAAGTCTACGACGGATGTCAGTGCCCAAATAAACGGCCAAACAACAATTGAATAATACTTACATACAAAGAATATACTGAAAATGCATTTTTAACCATTAATCGGGCGTTGCTTGCAAGTGATATTCAGTAATGATTGTAACAAATATATGGACAATCCTGATACGTCTGAAACATCAGTTCGGTTCTACTATTACCTTAAACTTGTTTTGCTATCATCGTGCCTTCATCGTTTCCATCCGCTAATTTACACTATATTTTATTTTTTTTAATTATAAGGTGTGGTGATATTTCTGTAATATTTGTAGATTCAAGGAGTTCATTCAACCTTTCCTTCTTCTTCTCTATTTTTCCCATGTCAATAGATGGTAACAACATCAAGGACACATCATATCCTATATTGTTAAGGTGTCTTGTTCGAGGGTCTTACGGCTATTAATTTTAACATGTACATTTTCCCGATTGATAATAGATGGTTTTATCACAGGGGAATATTTGAGAGCATCTCATATCTATCTATCAATCTCTCTCTCTCTCTCTCTTTCTCTCTCTCCCTCTCTCTCTCTCTCTCTCTCTCTCTCTCTCTCTCTCTCTCTATATATATATATATATATATATATATATATATATATATATATATATATATATATATATATATATATGTATGTATGTATATAATAAACTACGCATACAATGAGTGATATATGAATCATACAGCGTACATACTGTGCATATATTCAATTTAAATCACTTGCAAAGACATATATTTGACCTTTGAACGGAGATGAGATTTACTACGGGCAGCCGTGTATTGACCAAGTGAATTAACTCATCACATCCCCGAGTGTCTCCGCTACAAAATGTAGTTCTCTGCCGTAGTGGCAATTTACAATCATCTCTGCATATTGATAAGTTGTTTTCTTTTATTGGTTTCTATTTTTCTCCACGTTGATTAAATCAATATAATACACACTTATGATTTAAACCATATAGATGATTTTCATAATAAGAAAGTTTAACTGTTATTGTATTTTTATTTACATACGACAAGTATAATCATAAGCAACATTCTGTCAATTGGGTCCATATTGGCTACCATGGGATGAAATTGCAACCTTAGCCTTGTAAGGACATGTATGTCACCATCACCATAGATATCAAAACATCAAACGACGCACTATATTTGTAATCAAAGCCAATACAGATATAGTAATTTTGACAAGAATCAATGGAATGTAATAAAAAAGTATTGTGTTCGTTCTTTTCGTTGTAAACTTATTAAAAAAATGTTGACATTGTTCTGCAATAAGATATTTGCGCCCTTACTGGCTACAGCTTTACATCTGTTTACAACAGCTAGACGGCGTTTGTCCAAAAATAATTGGAAAATACCATTTGCCGAGATTAATAATGACCTCGTAATATTACAGCGTTGACATACACAAGAAATTCTATATCACCAATGTTTCGCTCACCCAGATGTTGCTGGCATTTTCGAGAGGAGTTAAGTATCCATGTACTCATATAAGATACTCTTTGTGATCCTCATCACACACTTCACTTACCTCAGACGCAGCGGGTGATTTATTTTTCTTTAGCTCATTTACATTGCCATACACAATAATCTGCAGAATCTTTACAGGTTCATTTGCCCACTTTTAGCGCGTTCCATTTCTAAGGTCACTCCCATGTCAACCAATTTATGAATGACTTCCAAATTGTTTATGAGAACTAATATAACAATGATTGTTCTTCTTTGGCATATCTGTGAGTTGCATTCAAACAATATGGCGATTTCAGTTCATCCATTATACGTTTTTAATTCCAATCATTCCGTAAGTTAATGCCACTGTTTGCGACCGGCATAAATTCAATCATAATACTTTGAGAATCGATCTCCTGACTATTGCTCAACAGATGCACATAAACTACCCTACCATCAGCATTTCATCAACACAAAAATATTCACAACTCAACTCAACTATCTATCTATCTATCTATCTATCTATCTATCTATCTATCTATCTATCTGTCTATCTATCTATCTATCTATCTATCTATCTGTCTATCTGTCTATCTATCTACCTATCTCTCTCTCTCTCTCTCTCTCTCTCTCTCTCTCTCTCTCTCTCTCTCTCTCTATATATATATATATATATATATATATATATATATATATATATATATATATATATTTCGCCAGATTACAATTATTAGCCGGTAAAAATTTCATGCTACAGAGTATACCACACTGTAAACATTGCTGTGGAGAAAAAATAATCCCCAGCTTGTAGCTGCTAGAGTAAATTCATTGTAGGTTAGTAATATCATAATATTGCTTGGTTCTTTTTGGAAACCATTTGTGGCGATGAAATTCGTCGTTAACTCTACCCACCCACATCCACCCCATGGTCGTGTCATATATGTGGTACAACCACATATGTGTAGAAAGTGAAATTTATACGGATGCATTGGTCTCTTATGGGCTAAGTAAGTCATAGGGAATTTCATATCAAATTTAAAAACCATCACTTGTTTCAGTATGGAAAAATTCCCTTTTATTACTCTTAAATCAATTAATGTCTGCTAGAAACATTAAGGTATACCTTAAATAATCGCTCATTTTATCTATTCGAACGAACAAATATAACTGATTGACATAAAAGTCAAAGAACCCAATAATAATAATAATTAATCAAAGCCAATTTTAGCTGTACAATCTGTCAGGGTTAGCTTGACACGATAGACATGAAGTTTGACCTGTGGGTTAGGATTGCAATAAACTGTTAACTGAGAGCTAGAGTCTACTCTGCTTTGCTATGAATAAGATTTATTTCTGCCTCACTTGATTAATGGTTAAGCGAGAACAGAATTAAATATAAACGCAAGAAAAATAGCGGTAACAGTTGAGAAGAATCGGAAACGTTTGGTCGTTTGTGGTCCATTTGAAAAAGGCCAGAGAAGATAGGATTATTTGAATTTCGATAGGTGTGATTTAAACAAATTGGCAGTTAAAGAAGTAATCCTGATTGGCTAACCTAACCGCGGGTGTCCCAGACGGAATTCAGGATCTTTGCTAATCTTCCATATTATATGCATGTATTGCAGTGTGTCACGCAATCTTTCCTTATATCAAGTAATTTGGATTCTCCTGTTTTGTATGTAATACTAAGCATGCAGTCTAAGATTTAATTCGTTTCATTAGATACAAATTGTTCGAAAATGTAAGAATGTAAAAATATAAGTGAATTCCAGTACAAGAAACAACCTGAAAAGTATTAGGTTTGGTACTATATTTTTATTCGAAGGAAATATTTATATTCTTATAACACAGTGGGAAAGGAGCACAGAGTGCAACCAAGGGTTGATGACCTAAGAGGCTAGAAAGAGCGTGAAGGAAAGAAACGACGGAATCTCTGGCCTATCAGGAAGCAGTTATTTTGAAGAAAAAAATGTAAGATCATTTAATAAACTTTGTTCTCTCAATATAACGGAACGGATAATCGAATTTCGCATAATTTTGTCTGAAAGAAATGCACATGTATGTTTGATTTAATTTAATCTTTCAATATTCAGTATGATTGAGAAGATTTGGCATATATCACATTTTGCTTTTAACAGCGTCATTAAGTCTTTAATTAGAAGCAAAATAAGAAAGTTATAATTAAAAATGCATACCCTCTTTACAAATTACACCCATCCATCCTGCTTGGCATCCATCCATACATTGTCCATTTGTACTGTTACAACTATTGTTGCCGTAGACACAGTTGCCACATGTTTCATTGCAAACATCGCCAAATGTACCTTCCTGGCACTCTAAAAAAACAGGTTTCGAGTAAGATATCTTGTTATATACATATATTGATTCTTTTGTATCAATCCTTCACGAAACGATGACCAAACAATGCCTGTCCGATGCAAAGACAAGATGCAGCGGATTTATAGTGTTCCCGTCTGGAAAACAGTCACTAAAAGCTCAGATGACAGAGTTATAGCTTTCTTGCTCCGCAATAAAGAATAGGAGATTTCCGTCGTGTTAGGTTTAAAGAATCACATGCATGTATATCCACACCCTGTAAAAAGCAACTACAAAATAAAAACTGGTTGAAAATTGTTTGGCTTGAAAATCATAGTGTTTTCCAAGTTCCATGTGAAATACTTAGTCTAATTTAAAGCTGGTAATGCTTTGAACATCTTATTACCTATAGCAGCTCCTTGAACTGAACCGGGCTACAATAAACACATAGATAGAAAAATATAATGAGCTTTCAAATTATGTCAATTTGTAAATATGCGAAAAATCAGTACGAAAGGTGAATACTGGTTTTCGATAAAAATGTTTGAATCAAATCTGATGTAAATGAACATTTCGTTTTCCCATATCTTTCAACAATAATCCCTAGTACCTAATATGACAATATATTAGTTTGAAAAGGGAAAGATATTTTCATTCCATTTTCTTATTTAATGATGTATATATATGTTTATTTTATCTTTCACTCAGGTTTATGACTGCTCACTTTTTAAGAAAGTTGAATACTGTGTATATTATACATATGGTAAAAATAAAGCTTTATTATATAAATCTTTCATTTTTTCTTTATGGGTGGGAGTGTTACGATTATATGATTAAATTGCTTGTGTGTAAGTCTTAAAATTTTCATTTTTTTTTGTATTTTGTTGCAATAAATATTTTTGTCGGATTCGGGATTCTTTTTTCAGTAATGAGATATATTCTTATAACAAAGTTTGTTTATTTAAAACAAAGAAGCCTTACGTGAGAATTAATTTTGAATTTACCTTAGCTCGTCTTGGGCTGGTAACACTGTCAACAGGAAGTTAAACTGATTGGTCAGTATCAGGGGCATACGTTCTTTGCGTGATCACTTTGTGTAAACAGCGAATTTTATGATTGGTTCTTAATTAGGGACAATTTGGTCTATGTGTTAAAGCTAGTGTAGTCAGAGATCATATGACCAATCTCCCGAGATTTAGACAGTCATTTAACACCTTGAAGAAACAAGGTGTATTTTTATTTGTTGCTAGATTGTTTGTACTTCGTCTGAATTTTAGATTTAACAATTTTATTTGCTGGAAACCCATTAAGTTGACTTTTTATAAATTATTTTGAAAGATCTTCATGGAATTTTATTATGGAATTATTCAGAAACAAAGACTGTGATTCAAGAGAGGAATTTTTTATATTCGCACATTGGAACACATCTGATATCATCGCCTTCCATATTTGTACGTCGTCATGACTCGAATCTGGATTCTATTATAACTAAGTAGTGATAGGACTTGTCTATTCATTCTTAGGATCAAATTTTGGACTATATTCACCACCACTGTTGCTAGAGAAATAAATTGTTTTGTTAAAATATACAAAGCTTATTGACTTTCACTCTTTTGTTTGTTAATTAGTACGAGCCCTTGTCACTATATATATATATATATATATATATATATATATATATATATATATATATATATATATATATATATATATATATATATATATAAGAGAGAGAGAGAACAGACTGTGCTATCCCTGGATTCTGTAGTAGAATCTTGATAATAGTGGGCATAAATAATAGTTTAATACAAACAATACTATCATACAGGTTAGAGAAATTAATTTCGTACTCTACCGAGTTTCGAACCCAGGTCCGCGAGTAAATGGCACCCATCGCCTTGCCTCCACACTCCAGCCCATATACCGTCACGACTAAGCACGCATCACCAAAATATTATGGCACTGAATCAGTGTTATATAAGCTCGTGCGTAGCAGACACACTCGCATGACGATCTAGTAAATAATTCTCATATATATATATACATTCGTACCAAGTAATTATTAAAGAAATCAAGGTATATAGAATTTTTGTATTACAAATAATTATAAATATATACCAGACAGGACAGACTGTGCTATCCCTGGATTCTGTAGTAGAATCCTGATAATAGTGGGCAGAAATAATAGTTTAATACAAACAATACTATCATACAGGTTAGAGAAATTAATTTCGTACTCTACCGAGTTTCGAACCCAGGTCCGCGAGTAAATGGCACCCATCGCCTTGCCTGCACGTACCAGCCCATATACCGTCACGACTAAGCACGCATCACCAAATCATGATGGCACTGAATCGGTATTATATAAGCTCGTGCGTAGCAGACACACTCGCATGACGAACTAGTAAATAATTCTCATATATATGGCAACCATCGCCTTGACTGCATGCACCAGCCCATATACCGTCACGACTAAGCACGCATCACCAAAAAATGATGGCACTAAGTCGGTGTTATATAAGCTCGTGCGTAGCAGACAATGTGTGTGTGTGTGTATTTAAATATTGTTGCGTGTAGGTCCCTACAAATAATCTTTAAGAAAGGAAAAAATAATAATTCCACGAATAAGATATATATATATATATATATATATATATATATATATATATATATATATATATATATATATATATATATATATATATATATAAAGAATACAAATCATATGGCGAATAACAACCCTCTCAAGCGTACTGGATCCACCAAGGGATCACGTTTGTCAGGGATTAATTAAAATAGATGCAATAAACTGACGACGAACAGTACGAAACTAGTAACTAACTAGCCTAAGCGCTTTCGACTCTTAATGAGTCTTTTTCAAAGGCAAATACAAAACATAGTTACGACAAACAAATAAACACAAAAACGTTGTGTTTGTAAACCTCTACATTTCTATCTTCACATGTGCTAAAACTATAAATACAACCAGCTTGTATAGACTAGTTGCGGAAACTGAAAACGTATAATTCCCTAAAAATCTACAAGCCAAAGCGACATCTTTTTTTACTTTGTGTACATATGTAACGCAGATTATATCCCGGATATTTGATTCTATGCCGGTTATTCTTATAGTAAAAATTGAAGGATAATAAGATTTAGAAAATGTTAAATTCTACTAGTGCATAGTTTTCATTTTCTAGTCTTCTTGGTTTAGACCGCTTGGTTTCAATGTTCTAAGGCGGCTTATCCAGTATGATTCCTTTTCCTTCCTGGTTTCGGAACTCCAGGTGTGGTTGTTAGCAATAGCGATAAGTATTATATCACTGAAAGTGTGGCCAGGGGAGGAGAAGTGTTCTGCGACCGGGCTTCTGTACAGCTTTTTTGTCATCCAATCAGATCTATGAAGGTTTATCCTTATGTGTAGCTTTTCAGTTTCTCCCACGTACTGAAGGCCACAGATCTTACATGTGATGAGATAAATCACATTCTCTGTTTTGCACGTTTTGTTTGGACCATGTATGTTTGGAATGTGATTTATCTCATCACATGTAAGATCTGTGGCCTTCAGTACGTGGGAGAAACTGAAAAGCTACACATAAGGATAAACCTTCATAGATCTGATTGGATGACAAAAAAGCTGTACAGAAGCCCGGTCGCAGAATACTTCTCCTCCCCTGGCCACACTTTCAGTGATATAATACTTATCGCTATTGCTAACAACCACAGCTGGAGTTCCGAAACCAGGAAGGAAAAGGAATCATACTGGATATGCCGCCTTAGAACATTGAAACCAAGCGGTCTAAACCAAGAAGACTAGAAACTGAAAACTATGCACCAGTAGAATTTAACATTTTCTAAATCTCCTTATTATCCTTCAATTTTTACTATAAGAATAACTGGTATAGAATCAAATATCCGGGATATAATCTGCGTTACATATGTACACAAAGTAAAAATAGATGTCGCTTTGGCTTGTAGACTTTTAGGGAATTATACAACGTTTTCAGTTTCCGCAACTAGTCTATACAAGCTGGTTGTATTTATAGTTTTAGCACATGTGAAGATAGAAATGTAGAGGTTTACAAACACAACGTTTTTGTGTTTATTTGTTTGTCGTAACTATGTTTTGTATTTGCCTTTGAAAAAGACTCATTAAGAGTCGAAAGCGCTTAGGCTAGTTAGTTACTAGTTTCGTACTGTTCGTCGTCAGTTTATTGCATCTAAATATATATATATATATATATATATATATATATATATATATATATATATATATATATATATATATATATATATATATATATATATATATATGTGTGTGTGTGTGTGTGTGTGTGTGTGTGTATTTAAATATTGTTGCGTGTAGGTACCTACAAATAATCTTAAAGAAAGCAAAATATTAATAATTCCACGAAAATAAAGATAAAATATAAAATTGGACTTACGGTTTGTAAATATAATCAAAAAATTATTTCTAGAATTTAACAATATATGTCCTATCAATTAACAGCTCCAATTGAATCCAGGTACGTATCTCGATGAAGTTCCAATATGGAAGGTGATGACGTTGGATGAGGTCGATGTACTGATGGTGACGGTTCCTCGTTGTAAAACAATTTATAATGTTCTGTTTAGAATTCCAGAATAAATTTCCATTGAATGTTTCTCTCTCAGAACTTTTATAAAGAAGAGGAGTATTTTCCATGGTGAATAAATTATGTAAAATAATAAACTTAAGTAAAATACCAACAAGAATACCTTTCGGTTTGAATGTATATCTTACTGCTTGTTCTACTAGCAAATGGCTATTTTAAGCCACAATTTTATATCACATGGTGACTCATGTGACGGGTTACATGGTAACTAATTTGAACAACTCAGTAAACACAAATTCCATTTATCACATACGCTAAATAGCCCTATTTTATAACCAAATTCCAATGCTGGAAATGGTCTTAAAAATAAAAATATTTACAACAGACTAACACGTGGATTGAACATTTCCGCTTAGTCATTACAAAACGTATCAACTAAGGTAAGTTAAAAATACTGATAATGTAATAACTTTTACGTTTATATCACATCAAAACAGATATGTGATTTTTCGAAAATAGTCAAATCCCGTGAAAATTATCATCATAATAAAATATAATGAAACAAAATCAAACTAACAAAAAAGAAATTGCAACTAACACATAATCAATTAAATTATATATATATATATATATATATATATATATATATATATATATATATATATATATATATATATATATATATATATACACTACCAGACGTACGCGCAAACTTGAAGCGCATGATTTTGATTATCATGGCCTTATTTCTTTCTAACGTCTTTTGTAGAGATACCAAACTACCAAACATGTATCTCAATGTTTCTTGCACAAAATATTTCTATTACATGCCACCAGAGTTCGTTTCTCGTTTCAGAAAAATTAGAAATATTCGTTGATACGTTATAAACAAGTCCTGTATTGATCTCGTATGTTATTATCATATAACCATAATAGGAAGACATAGTAGCAGACTGGTGCAAATATATTAATTGTATATTAAAAAAGCGTAGAACATTTTAAAAAAGCCTTTACACGTCCAGAAGACACGATGATAAACTGTCTAGTATTTCCTTCATAAAGTCTGATGGACAGATCTAATCATGCTCGTCATGAATGAAACACCCCTGTGATACAGAATTATCAATGAAATTCTTATATAGACTTAAATAGGTCTAAATCAATTCTGCCGGTCATTAGCTCGCGCACGCGCACGCGCGTGTGTGTGTGTTTATTTTACAACTTTTCAGTCATATCGCTACGATATCTGCAATGTGGCACTTTATAATTATGTCTAGCACTGGGGCAGCATGCCTCAGACATATAGCATGATGTCCCACCCAGACATATTATTCTAATACCTGGCTGAGCAGTCATAAGACTAACCTCGTAATACTGAGCGCTTAGGAAGGCAGATTTAAATCCTTTATTTAAAATGTTTCGGTATCACTCGACCTGGATTCGAACCCACGACCTCCCGGACCTAATGTGGACGCTCTAACCACTAGGCCACCTGAATAGTCTATTTAGCGCAGTGTGATTGGTATTCTCAAATCGTAACTTAACTGTTTTACACGTTTGTTCCCTTCAACATAAATCCAGCTAGATTTATCATACCCCACAGTTCACGTATTAATATAACCTAATTTAATCTGAAGATACTTTTTGTATCAATATCCGGGAAAATTACCATCCCTGAGTAGAGGCATCTTGAACATTGATACTATGCACAAATTTTGCTCCAAATGTTTTATACGATGTATATGATTGAACTTTCACCTTTGAGCTAGAGACACAGTTTTCATACAAAGTTTCAACATGTCACGCTTGTGTCTGATGTGATGCATGAGCTAAAAAGACAGCAGAAGGTGATAATTGTTTTCCCGATGACGAAATACCTTAATTCGAGCCGGCAAGTAGTCATGTTTTTTTTTTAAGTTAATTCTGTATTGATCATGTATCGTAGTCAATACATGACAACCTTTCTGTTTCCACCTATAATCTGGGCAAGTGAAATGCCTGAAACTAGCAGAAAAATACACACTTTTCGTGTAGAGACAAACAAAATAGTAAATTAAATTTTCAGTTTTCCGCCTTACATTTTAATAAATTAGCTTTTCATTAAGATGTTTTTTTCCAACAGCAAGGACAACAATACACCTCTGTGCAAATGTACTTACCACCATCGACCACAACCTCACAGATAGTCAGAATTTGGCTGTTTCCTCGCGTCACAGATACAAACCGGGCTAATGAATCATCAGCTGTAAATTGATGTTCAGTAGTATCTGGAGTTAAATCTACTAATGGTTGCTTTTCAGTCCATGACCCTGTATTGTTGCCGATGAATACTTTAAAACCCTTAAGTTGATCATCTAATGTAGAAACAGAAATTATACAATAATTACTTGCTTGTTTTGTTTTAATATAGCTGGCTACTTTAACACAATAGAAGAATAGTCAAAGATGACTTATATACAAACGGTTCATTTAATAACACTTTCTCAAATTTCATACATATATCTGACAGATTTTTGAGATGATAACATTCGGTCTGAGAAAAGGAAATTATATATATATATATATATATATATATATATATATATATATATATATATATATATATATATATATATATATATATATATATATGAATAATTTACTTGTCCTTACATATATAATTTCATTTCCTTATATACCGAGTAAATGAGACAACTTAGGAGATACAGAAACTGTAAGATGTCGTAAATGTTTCGTGTTGGAATTTAACATTTTGGAGCTGTGATACAGCTTTTTTAAATAGTCATCAAACGAGAGAAGATGCATCAGCGTTTTAATAATAACAGCAGCTTACTTCTATCATGTCGTTCATACACAGTGATGGTCTTGACAATAACCATGAAGCCAATATCAACCTCCCAGGTATGGTTGCCCAAACTACCGTTAGTTGCACTACAGGTTTTGGACGTTTCCGGATCGATTCCAGATGTATTCCCATCTACAGCCTTATCAGCAGTCCAGTTGAAATTGTTGTAGGTCAATGTAGACGACTGATTAGCACTTTTATTGAATGCAAAATTCCTTAAACCTTGAATACAAACAACAAAAATCATGTTATTATTGCAAGGGAAGAGAAAGATAGTTCACATCCCTTAATACATATATACGTAATGATAAACATTTACTCTTTCTACACCACAAGTCCCATATGTGTGCGTCCCTGAATATACGCGCTACATCTTACATTCTTTCATGCCCTATAAAGAAAAAGGTGTTTTAAATACTCCATGAGATTCGTTTATAGTCCTTAATCATTATTATTCTCGTAGCAACAATGAAATTTTGTTCAGCAGCAAATTAGAGCTGCAGAAAACTTATTGGTAGTTTTGAAACATTATTCTTATTAACTATAAAAACGTTTATTCGTAGCGAACTTCTGAAACCCTTTAATCCATCCATCCATCATATCCATCCATCCATACCTACCTACCTACAGCCGTCTAGTGTAAACTTCTCTTCACCCGAACATTATTCTAGGAGTGCGAGCATCTTTGGAAACAACAGATCCACACCGTCAGGTATGTCATCTGCTCTTAAATTAGATTTTTTTTACTGGTGATCAGTCACAAAATCCTACCAAATGGTTAGATCATTTTGTACAATGGGCTAAGTTGTATGATTTATCAGTAGAAAAGGTTTTAAATGCTTTTCCCTTTCATCTTCAGGGGCATGCTAAGGTTTGGTATGACACTTTACCAGAAACTGTTACAAGCAGTTGGCATTTTTTAGTTACTGCCTTTAAGTCTAGATTTCACACTGATGATGTTATTCTAGATCTTTCTATTTTGCAAACCCAGCAGGGTTCTTCTGAGTCAGTCATGGACTATTCAAGTCGCTTATTCCAAATTGCAACAAATAAAACTATTCCAGATCAAGTTTTATTAGCAGTGGCATTGAATGGATTGAAACCCTCTGTGAAGAGGATTGTAATGAAAAAAACGCCAATAAATATGGCTGAATTACGCCAAGCGGCTGTCCTAGCTGAAAAATCCATTGCCACTACTGATACAACTGATTTTTCTACACTTAACACCATTTTGAATGAAGTAAAACAACTCAAAGACGAAGTTAAAGTTGCAAATTCAAAACAGACCCAAGACAGTATTTCTTCCATTCAAACACATGAACATGTTAATGTCACCAAACCACCATTTCGCACTCCGAGCTCAAACTATCAAACAAGTGGTCAGTCCTTTAGACCAAATACGACTTACACATCAGCACCACCTGCTTTTCCTAAGAGCTACCCGAGTCGTACCCCCCCTTCTCAATCATTTCGTGGTCCTCGCTACCAACCGCAACCACATAACGGTTACCCCACCTCTTGTTTTAGATGCGAAGAACAGTGTAGATCACGTGGACCCTGTCGTGCACGCAATGCACAGTGCCACTACTGTCACAAAATAGGTCACTTTTCACGCGTGTGTTTGTCAACACGAAAACAATAGGGACGCGCGTCTCGCGAGAGGTTTCGTACCTGTCGTGAGCATGACTTACACCCACAAATCACTTTAGTTAAACCTCTTCACAAAATCTAGTTCCTATTTATGTTCTTGGAAAACCGACGCACGCTTTAGCAGACACGGGTGCTTCCATTTCAGCTATTAATGCAAATTTTCTTCATCGTGCAGGGTTAAGTTCACACCATTTCAGACAATTTAATATTTCTCAAATTGTCGGAGCTGGTGGCGAAAATCACAGTGTATCAGGTTTGATTCAACTTAGCTTAAAAATAGGAGGTATGCACTTCTCTCATTCATTTTACGTAGTGCCCGCCTTAAACACGTCAGTCATATTGGGTATTGATTTTATGACCAAATACAAAGCCGTCGTGAATTTAGATACACAAACTCTCTCCTTGCTAGATGATTCGGTATCCATAAAATTAATTCATAATGAGTTTGGTCTCGCACGCACAAAATCGGTCTCTACAATTTTACCTAATTCGATCAGTACGATAGCAGTTCGTATAAATAAAATTCCCCAAGGCACATCTGTATTACTTGAACCATGCTACAGCTTGTCGAAATCAACTATTTTTCCAGGACGGACAATTTTGACTGTTTCCAAACAGACTTACATACAGATCATTAACCCTACTCCAGTACCCATGCATATACCTACCAATACCGTATTAGCCTGTGTTGACGTCCTACACCCACAAACAATATTTACCATCAATGATGACGTTTTTGACGAAATAAACTCACCTGACATCGCGAACACACAATCAAGTAAAGTACAAGAACCAATTAATTTTGATTTACGCTCTTCAGACTTGACGGACACCCAAAAACAAGAACTTGCAACATTTTTGAATCAGCATAGGGATGTTTTTTGCTAATAACTTAAACGAATTAGGTAATACCAATGTATTCACCCACCGCATAGAAACGGGTGATTACATGCCAGTTCGTTGCCAACCATATCGAGCAGAACCACACCTAAATAAAGAAATCGATAGACAAGTAGACGAGCTATTAGCACACAACCTAATTGAACCCAGTTCATCTAGTTATGCATCTACAGTTGTTTTAGTCAAAAAGAAAAATGGCGACTATCGCTTTGCTATTGACTATAGGAAACTTAATCAAGTGACACACCCAATGACATTCCCTCTTCCACGATTAGAAGATGTCATAGATGCTGTAGGGCAAACAAACCCATGTTTGTTTAGTACTTTAGATTTAAATTCAGCATTTTGGCAGATTGGAATGGATGAATCAACTAAACATAAGAGTTCTTTCATAACATCACGCGGTCTTTATCAATGGAAGGTAATGCCGTATGGACTCAGAAATGCACCTGCCACCTACTGTGTTCTTCTAGGTCATGTTCTTAGAGGTATACCTTGGTCAGTATGTCTCGCGTATATCGATGACATCATTATTTTCTCCAATTCATTTCAAGAACACCTTCAACATCTTAAACTTATTTTTGATCGTTTACGTCAAGCAAACTTGACACTCAAACCTTCCAAATGTGTTTTTGCAGCATCTGAAGTTGTTTATCTTGGTCATAAATTCTCTACACAAGGTATCAAGGTAGACGAATCTAAAATTGAAGCAGTTACCAAATTTCCTATTCCTAAAACACAGAAAGATGTTAGGAATTTTCTCGGCTTATGCAATTATTACAGGAAATTTGTTCACGGTTATTCCACCATAGCTGCGCCTTTGAATAGGTTATTGACAAAAGACAGTTCATTTCTTTGGACAGATAAGTGTCAAATAGCATTTGATACACTTAAAACAGCTCTGACTTCAGCGCCTGTTTTGGTGTGATGCTAGCGGCACCGCTCTAGGATATATTTTTTCTCAGATAGGGACAGATGATAAAGAACATGTTATTGCTTATGGAGGTAGAGCTTTGTTGGACGCTGAAAAACGATGGTCAGTTACTGAACAAGAATGTTTAGCTGTTTTAGAAGGCATCATAACATATCATGTTTACTTGTCACATCAGAAATTCACTGTCATTACAGATCACAAGGCACTAGTGTGGCTTAAGACAGTTAAGCATACTTCAAATAGACTAATTCGTTGGTCACTTCGTTTACAAGAATACGACTTTGACATTGTATACACGCCAGGACGTAAAAACACGAATGCTGACGCACTTTCACGCCGTGCTTACATACAAACACATAACACTCCCTCGGAAGAGATGGAATCCCCAAACTACATAGACACATCACAGATTCAATAACAACCAGTTGTTTCTTCTATTCAGAACGAATTAACTGAAGTTACATTTTATTACAATAAGGAAGACACCCCAATCATATCCGCAGTACACACTAATGATAACACACACATTGATTCTTCGTCTGACTTACCAGATATCGCACAATATCAGCGCGAGTGCCCTGATTTCAAGGATATGTATGTTTACTTAGAGCAAGGAATATTGCCATATAATCCTCGTCGCGCAAAAGCAATTCAGTATGAAGCAAGTCAGTATGAACTTTTTAATGGTGTTTTACATCATTTCTTTCAACCACGTGCGAAACAGAACTTCATCAGATCAGTTCATAAAACAAGTTGCATTACCAACAAATTTGAGACAGGATGTTCTTCTGTCTTATCATGATTCAAAAGCAGGAGGTTGTCATTTAGGTGTCCAAAGAACATATCAAGCTATCACACAAAAGTACTTTTGGCCTAAAATGTATCAAAATGTGTATGACTACATAACGTCATGTTCTCAGTGTCAACTCATTAAACGAGATACAAATCCTCGTAAGGCTCCATTACACACATTCCCTCCAGAAGATGTATTTTCTCGATGGCACATGGACATTTTGTGCATGCCAAAAAGTAAGGAAGGCTATCAGTATATCTTATTGGTGACAGATAGGTTGTCACATTGGTCTGAAGCCTTTCCCTTACGTTCTCAAACGGCAATGGAAATTGCCAATGTTTTGTACAACGAAATATTCACACGTTATGGTGCACCTAGAACACTTGTCAGTGACCGAGGACGAAACTTTATGTCCCAGATTGTTCTTGCACTCTGTGAACTATTTCAAGTAACACGTCACCATACTAGTTCATACCACCCTCAAACTAATGCAGCCTGCGAACTTTTGAATAGTACAATTAGTCAATCGCTTCGTGCCTACTGCAACCAGCATCAAGATGATTGGCCCTCACTTTTGTCCAGTGTAATGATGGCATTCCGAATGAGCCCAGCAACTAACTCAACTGGTTATTCACCTTATTACATAGTCTTTGGGAAAGAAATGACCTTACCTTTAGATGTATCTCTTACACATCGAGAGACTACACAGCAACAAACAAAACAATATGTAGATCAGTTACTTCAGAGATTGAAAGTAGTTCAGGAATTAGCTAAAGCGAATACACGCGAAGCGCAACTCGCAACCAAACATAGGTTCGATCAGAAAACTAAAGAACCATCCTTTCGCGTTGGAGATTATGTCCATATACAATCGCCCACATCCCCGTAGGGTTGTCAAAAAAACTTTACCCTCGATGGGAAGGTCCATATTACATCACTGAATTAGGTCCAAATAACACTTACAGATTACGCCGCTGTTCTGACAATAAAGAAATGAAATCACTTGTACACGCAAACAGACTCAAACATTATAAAGATCCTAGGGATTATCGACACCCTCCACCTGCTGTCACTCAAACCCTCCAACCATCACGTGATGAAGCGAGCAATGAGCACTCACCAACTGACAATGGTACCGAATGGTACTCAGTTGACAAACTCTTGAAATCCAAATGGATTTCTGAAGAAAAAAAACATTACTTGGTACAATGGTCCGATGGATCCAAGCCATCATGGCAACCAACGGAAAATGTTTCTTCGGCATTAAAGGAAGCATTTCACAGAGCACACACACAATCGAACACACGCCGTAAACGATTAGGTCGAATATTTCGGTGTTGAATTCAACACGAATTTTGGGAAGACTATCCTTTATACATAAGAGAGATACTTCTTGTCCTTTATACCATTATATAATTTCCTCATGCCTTCTACTTCTTTTCTTCTCATGGATCCAAACTCTCAATCCTTTTCTTTTTCTTTAAGGTATGAGTGGAATGTGGATTTCGGTCTTAGGACTGCTTCTCCTGACTCTGAATCCAGGGTCTGCAGTGGATGAGCAAAGATTGAACTATGGAGTTATCTTCCAGTCTCTCTCACCAGTATATTGTACAGCCGATAAGTGGATCCACACCTTTCAAATACCGCTTCCAGTCAACATTTCCGTTGACCAGATAATATATTGTCTTGATACTAAACAGTGTGGATTTATAAATCCACTAATCTTGCAAGTAAATGCCATACGTGGCTTAATAAACACGCAGTTTCGCACAACACTCTCCTTAATTAATGAGTTTATTCCAGAAGGTGTTTTTCAACCATCTAATATGTCAAAAAGGGCGATTTTGCCTTTTATTGGTGAAATAGGTAAAAGCCTATTCGGCCTAGCTACAAGTGGAGACGTTGCCACATTAGCGAATCACATAAATATGTTGACAAAACAGAATAATAAAATGTTAGGTGCTCTCGCTCGACATGGAGGTGATTTTTCCTCCTATATTTCACACGTTAATCAACGTTTTGATAACATGTTAACAGCTGTCGATTAAAACTCCAAAACTCTTATGCTTTTAGAAAAAACAACGGTTGATACTGAAAACAATATACGTCATCAATCGCAGAAATCAACTGAAGTTCTTGCCGTTCAATTGCTGGAATCTCAGCAAATTACACAAGAACTAGAGAAATTACAAATAGCAACCGCGGAATTATCAGCAGGCAAATTACCAGCTATATTAATCCCACCTCGCGTTCTCATGGACTCACTTAATCATATTCAAACGATTATCTCCACTGATTATCCTAGTTTTTCCATAACTTCGAATAATCCTAGTTATTATTATCAGTTTGGATCTTATACAGCAACACGTAAGGACCACAACCTCTATATTGCGCTACAAGTTCCAGTTTCATCCCGACGTCGCCCATTTGCTTCGTATCGTATTCAGTCGTTTCCTGTTCCAATTAACACCACATCAACACACGTTACACAACTCGTTGACTTACCTGATATAATACTCGTATCAGATGATCATCAATCTTACACAACACTATCGTCATCGACATTAAATCACTGCACAGGTAAAGATATTTTACTCTGCAACATTCGTCCAGCGTTAAAATCCCTTTCTCAGCCCGATTGCGTCAATAGTTTATTTTTAGATGATAAGGATAATATACATCAAACCTGTAATTTTCGCTTTATAACCAATCACGTCGTACCACACATCCTTGGTATTTCCTACAATCAAATATTAGTCTATCTTATGGACGAAATTGTACTCGAATGTCATAATCAACGACGTGCTATTAAAGGTTGTCGTTTTTGTATCATTAATATACCCTGTCATTGTACAGTATTCACTCCGTCCTTAACTTATGACGGACACATTACTACTTGTTCTGACAACTCAACAGACGTTACCCGCCTTCATCCAGTTAATCTTGCACTTCTACAGCAATTTTTTAACTCTACACATTTAAGAACTATTATGGGCAATACAACTTTTGACAGTCCCTCCTCCATTTCTTTACCTGAATTTAAATTATACGAACACCACATGTCACGTATTTTTGCAACGGATAAGAAGATTGATTTAAACCTAAAAAAAGTAGCTGCACGCGCTAAGAATGATCAAAGAATCTTTTTGTCTTTAGCAGAAACCGATGTTAAGTGGTGAACTTCCAATCACTAATGACTCTTGGTTTGACTTACTACATATTATGGTTCTAATCAGTTTCGTCTTGTCTATTCTGCACGCTTTAGCAATTGTTTGGCTTATATGGCGTTTCCGAATTTTATCTTCCGCAATGTTACTCACACATGCAAACGATGCCCAATCTACAGTTCGCTTCCAGTACACTATTGCATCCACAACTCCTCTTCCTGATTGGTTTACTACTGTTTCTGACGTTCTTACTTGGGATCATCTCATCTTTTCAGTCTCATTCCTGACGTTCATAATTGCTCTTGCCCACGTTTATAAATGGCTTTTACAGTCTAATGAATGTACCAAACTCCGTCTTGAAATTACTACTGGACTTCAATGCGTCATGGTTGATATTTTTCAGTTCAAGCTCTGCCCTTCATATTGGCACACCACTGGCCCATCAATGATCGATAACCTGCATGTTACTGGTTATCTCCGACCACGATTACATGTCCGCTGGTCTGATTTTATATAACCCAAGTCAATAGTCACTTTGACCTATCTATACCAACTTCATTCTCTATTTCCCTTGTATCTGCATACAAGCTTCGTTCATTCTCAATCGCTCGTTTTCTGCTCATATCGTTTGGACACACCATAATATTACCTTCTTTCAATGCTCGGACAATGATTCTTCAGACTCCACTCTTCATTAACATCATTCCTTGCCACCATACACCAGTTTATCTTAAATAGCAGCATACATTTATACAAACATTCTTGGTTGTTACCTTCAGAATAATTTTTTTTATCTTTTCCTTTTTTACTTGGAGGTAATATTCTCATTAATAGAGAACAGGTGTGCTCAATATCATTAAGTGCCAAGTGTGGTATGGTAATGGCGTTTAATGAATCCACTACCTTGTAAAGAACCTTAACAGGCCATACGTTACATTGTTGTATCTTTATCAATATTAGCACTACAGTATCGGACACGTACCCAAAGGGGATCGTGCGGTGTGTCCATTTCCAAATTAACATTGTCATGCAATTAGCGCTGTAACGTTGGACATATACCCGGGGGGATCGTGTGGCGGGAGACATTTACTGGTTACGAAACAAGATTTTTATAAATCAAAATCAGCTAAGGATCTGGGTTGAGAATGGAAGGGTCAATCACGTTACTTTTCGGTACGAACAAATCTATTGTTCCACGGTCCCCCGTACTCGAAAAGACGGTTGCCCTTTCACCAGTGTTGCAGCGACTACTAGAATATCGCGAGAAGACATTACATATGTTTACAGCTGATAGCTTGTCACATAGAATATATTATGACTTTGATCTTTCTATAGCTAGTCATTTATTCTTTTCAATTGATAAAGGCACGACATTGTACGACAACCCTAACTCCTTATTTCACATCGTTCGGATTGCAGATTACCTTGGTTTCACTGAAGAAACACTTGCTCGACTATTATCAGGTTGTATACCCTGTTGTGATTTGATTTCTCAAATGCTCGGTTTCTTTCATCAACTACACCGTAAAGGTTACCCTGTTCTAGCCGAATTGTATATTTGTAACGCCAAGTTACCGCTTACAATGATAGAAGACCCAAACATTCCTTTTCATAGGTTTAAAAAAATCTGCCGAGATGCTCATAATCTCAAGGAATTTTTGGCGAAGCGAGCAAGACCCGGTTGTACTTGTCCTAAGTGCACTCAGCACCGCAAAGAGCGCGATCAGCCCACTGCTTATCGTCCTCAACTTCGCTTCCCAGGTCGAATCCAAATGTTTTCTCAACGGACGGCATTGCCGGACTACTTGGCACTATTAGAGTCTAAAGATACCTCCAAACAATAAAAGGATGATGTTCCTGGTGGGTA
>JAEAOA010001963.1:145000-204301 GCA_016746295.1 Potamilus streckersoni
CGAACTTAAATATTCTGAATTCATTCCACATGAAGTATCACCAAGATTTCTAGATTTTCAACCAATATCATCACCACAATAATTTTCGCTCGGCACCGGCACTATAAATGAAAAAAGCAAGGGAGGACATGAACTGTGCCCCCCTCTCTCACTGACATATATACACACACCCACCCACACACCCACATACCCACACACACACACACACACACATATATATATATATATATATATATATATATATATATATATATATATATATATATATATATATATATTTATATATATATATATATATATATATATATATATATATATATATATATGAATATGTAATTTAATTGTTTAATTGTTTGTGTGTTAAATTTTTTTTTTAATTTTGTTTCATGACATTTTTGTGACGATAATTTTTTATTGGATTTTAATCTTTTTTCGGAAAAATCACTTCCTTGTTTTGATCTGATTTGAACGTAAAAGGTATTCCATTATCAAAATTATTAGCTCACCTTGTATGAGACGTTTCGTAAACACATAGCGAAAATTATTGGTTGAAAAGAAAGTAAATGAATTAAATTACATTATAAATACTTCTGGTAGGTCAAAACAAAAACAACTTTGCCACATTAATATGTTCAAGCAGTATGATGACAGAGTTTGCCAAGTAAATCATCAAATTATTTGAGTTGTGCCTCTCCCAAAATCTGAGGGTTTAAGGGACGAAAGTCAACCGAACTATGTTGATCTTGGAGCAACAAATCGTTGGAATTCGGAAATTATGAGAACTCTGGATCAGAAAACTTTACATTTGCATTAACAAGAAAGGAATGAACATAAACAGTTAGTATTTGAATATGATCCCTCGTTTCCACATATTCTTACGAGAACAAACACAATTTTGCATGAAGTTGAAATTGTAGATTCACAGTCTGTGAAACAACACTCATATAGGATGAACCCTCTCAAACATGAATATTTGAAAAAGGAAAATCAGTATTTGCTGGAGAACGATTTCATAGAGCTCATTAAAAGTGAATGGACTTCACGATATATATTTGCTCCGAAACTAGATAATACTTTCCGTATGAGCACTGAATTTAGGCAGGTGAAAACAGATTTAATTTCATTATCCAGAATCGATGAATGTATTGGTAAAATTGGATATACCATGTATGTCACTAAATTTGTCCTTCTGAAAGGATTTTGGCAACTTCCACTAACGGAAAGGGCAAAGGCAATTTCGGCATATGTGACTCCAGACGAACTCTTATCAATATAAAAAAATTCCTTTTGGAATGAAGGGTTCTCCAGGTAACTTGCAACGTTTTATAAATATGATTACCTCTGAAATAGATAATTGTAATGTTTATATCAATGATGTCATCATCTACAACGACACCCGGAAAGAACATATAGCCCCGATTCGGAAATTCTTCAACAAACTCATTGATAACAGTTTGACAGTCAACTTATCTAAAAGTGAGTTTTTGCCGTGTTTGTGTAATTGTTCTATGATATATTGTGGGATATGGTCAAGTTAAACCTGTAGATGCTAAGGCCAAGGCTATCTCTGATTTCCATGTTCGTGTCAGTTAAAAGCAACTGATGCGATTTTGGGGTGTGGCTGGATACTATCGGAAACTGTGTTCCAAGTTTTCTAATACTGCTGATCCCCTCACAAACTTCTTGAGTAAGAAAAACAAGTTTCGTTGGACCGAAATGTCATACATAAAAGTGCGCCGGTTCTTACAGCTTCAAATATCAATGAATCGTTTAAATTTATTTTTTTATGCAAGTGATGATGGGGTTGGATAATTATTCAGTCAAAACGAAAGAATTAGTGTTGATCACCCAGTGTGCTATTTCTCTAAGAAATTAAATAAGCACAAAAGACATTACTTAGCAATCGAGAAGAAATGTATGGCTTTAATATTGCTATTACAGCATTTTGAAGTTTACATTAAGTCAGCTTCTTCTCTGTTTGATGTGTTTAATGATCACAAACCACTTACTTTCATCGACTAGATGAAAAATAAAAGTCAAAGATTATTAAAGTGGAGAATGTTTCTACAAGGAAATAATCTTGACATCAGGCACATCAAAGAAAAAGACAATTTGATTGCAGATACACTTTCCCGTGTATAGAAATAATATTTGATGTACACTTTGTATAATTCATAAGAGTTTTCTTAAGTAATGTTATTTAACCTCATGTATAATTTATACAGGGTACAAGGAAAGCTTAATTACATAAATCTGTATTGTCTTTATGGTGGGAAGTGTTACGAATATGTTACGAATATGCAATTAAATTGCTTGTGCATTAGTTGTAAATTTGGTTTTATTTCAGTTTTGCTTCCTTACATTTTAATTGTAATGTTAATTTTCATTGGATTTAAATCTCTTTTTGAAAAACTCACTTGACCTGATTAGAACGTAAAGGATGCTTTGCCACTATTTTTATTTCGCATAGGCTTAGTCGTTTGTAAACATTGAATGAAAGCGATGTAGCTATTACCAAAGTAATATTCGGCCCACGTGTTAGCTGAGTTGCAAATATCCTTTTTTATTTATTTTTTTTTCCAGTGTGGGAATCTGTTTCTTAGATAGGCACACGTGCAAATTGTAATATTTTTTATAGTGCGGTTTGATGAGTAAATGACCATGCGTCCCATCACGAGTGCCAAATCACGTTATAATTTGCTTTAATACTAATATATTAGTGAAGTTTGGTCAGTCGTAAAATATACCTTCATGACGAAAGGCATACTTGTTCTTGCCATTTGATATGAGTGTAATATTTGAAATAATTTGTTCACGCTGGAAAATGCTCGACTTTATAAATATTGTAGGACAAAGTCATTCAGTGGAATTTATCCAAGAATTGTGATCCAACTAGGAACTGTTGCCATCAGTACAACGATATCATCTGACGTCATGCCTTCTATATTGGAACTTCATAGAGCTTCGAACCTTGATTCAATAAAAACTGTTTAGTGGTAGGACATATCATTTTCAATTCTATGAATAAATTTTGGATTATAGTCACAAACCGTAAGTTCTATTTCCTCTTTGTAACATGTTGTAACAGCATGAAAATGAAACGTAAACATTAAATTTGACCTAGGAGCTAGACTGGCAATAAATGTCTGTGTCTGCCTTAGAAGTAATTTAATCGTTTTGTACACTGAATAGTTATAAAGCGGTCAGGTATTTTTGACCCAAGCATAAGACAATGTTGCTAATTCTCCAGATGCTGATAGACAACATGCCACCTTAGATATAACTTTCAAAACAGGTAGTTTCTACCTTTACTCTAAAACATCCTTCTCTCTGGATCTTAACATATGAAGCTAAGCCGTCAATCACGCATGCCTAGGTTGTGTATATCTTTCATTATTCAGTAGCTCCATATATTAGTAAAGGCTGCCCCCAATTAAATACGATGTTTAATGTAATTGTTAGCTTGTATGATTGTTTACAAATGTTTCTCCGTTAAGAGTTTAAAGGTCCAATAGTAGTTTCTTGCACTCAAGATACTAGCTAAATATGTCATTTATCATTCCATCCATAATTTTTTGAAATTTTATTTACAGGTGCTAGTGGGCAATACAATGAAACGTAAAAATGGTCAATGGTTTCAGAGAAGGGTGTATTGTAGTCTTCTGCATTAACAAAGTTCAAATTTGAACGAGTTCTTCATTTCTTTCACAGAAATTTGTACTATTGTTCCCTGGTGAAGAATGTGTGGAGAATGAGTTTGAATTTTAGTAAGTGAAAATGACCATGTTTCATACATTTTTAGATGTTTGATACAGAGATGTGATATTTTTGACAATTATTTTCCGTACCGTATTTCATACTAAATTTTGATAGTCTAACCAGTACCGAAAAGCACAAAGTGGTACCACACAGAAAAATATTTCTCGAAATGCATGACAAACAAGGAGTCAAGCCTTTAGGTCAATCACTGCATCGCGGAATAAATGGCAAATAGCCGTAAAACAACATTTATTCTGAATACAAAACTATTTTTGAATCAATTGATTCGTCAATAGGCAGAAAAGAGTAGAAATGAACAATTATATTAATTCCTTTGAGATGTAACATAAAGATATTAAAAGTATACCATTAAGTACTGTTCACAAACGTACTATATCAACGAAAATGAATACAGCAATAATGATGACCATAATCAAGAATAATACAACAAGAACTAATTTTTAGTTGGGGTATACCACAAACTTTGATATGTCTAATAAATGTGATTGCAAATCATACAAATGTTTATTTTCTTAATATCATTTTTCATCGTGAAATTTTTTAAGACAATTTAGATTACCTTGATCACACGTGGGCCAATAAATTGCTGATATAAACAATTTTCTTGGAACGTCTGCAATAGTCATCGGTAAACGAGTACTTAGTGTTGGTTTAAAATAGTATGAGACAAACAGCTGACACTACCCTCGTTTGAAAATGGTATCGTGCGATTGCGTCCTTAACAGTCCAAATAATATAGTGTGCGTTATAGGACTTAGAATTTGATGGAGATCATTGTTTTAATAGTACGGGTTGATTCCATTTTGAATGGCATTTTATGGTATTCAAGTGTTCTGTACAGACAAATTGGGAAATATGATAATAAGAAAACTAACACTTGGAATATTATTTTGATAAATGTATCATTTATTTCAGATTAACTGTAAAGCTCAGTAGTGAATAACATAACCAGATTAGATGAGTAAATAACTGCATGCCGATTTCACGGGGAATGGAGGACAGTATTTTATATTTATGATTTTGTTAACAAAATACAGAGGCGAATTTTTTTACAGTGAACTTGTCACGATACGATTAAGTGTATCCGTTTTAGAATTGCAGCTTACATAAATAAAACACTATTAATAGCAAAGAGTTAAGTTATAACATCTATGACGTAGCTGATCAAGTATAACCACCAGTAAAGGTGGTTCGTGTTACTAAATGGTGGTAATTACGAATTTTACCAATATGTTTTAAATCTAATTTTCTTACTAAATATTCCTAGCATAATTGTAACTGAAACGAGCTAAATAAACTCCGAGATTGGATGATAATAGGTTGAACCGTAATCCAAAAGTGAGTAATGTATCTACCCTGACTCGACCAAACTTAAAAAGAGCTGTTACATTTACTTTATGAAAACTCATGGAAATAAGATTAAAAAGGATTCCATGATGAGATAATCTCTGTGTAATGTTCGGTATCCGTCAGATTGTTTTCAATCGATAATTGCGGCAGGTCGAGATAAATAATAGCTACCGCCTCTTTAACACATTTTTCTTTTACCCTACTTACAGAAAACTGAATCTCAGGCAACATAAGTAAACTAAGTAATTAAATTAACCGTGGGTGACTGTTTCAGTGTATTGTCAGAAAACAGCAGGTGAGATATTAATTTCCCTGTTCTTAGAAAATACAGAACGTTTCTGACCAGGCCTTGAATTTCAGCATGACACCTTGAGACATTTGTATTGTGTTTGGATTTTTCTTCCTTTCAGTATAGGATTTAAGGTTACTGACTATATCGTCAAAGCTCTTTGTCGCTTCATCTTTGTCATGCTTGTTTCATTTTCCGTATCAGATTCTTTTAAAAACTCATCGTTCGACATTTTGCACTAAATTACCGATGTCGACCTAAACTGACTGTAATGCATCGACTGTAAATCTTTGTTCACCTCTATAAACAATTTGGACTATCTTCTAATGGTGCAATAAATATAATTTAACTAGGAAGTAAACACTGTAACGTCGGCCGGACTCTTCAGAAGTATTAAGTTCTGTTTTTTGTGACAGTGTGAATGCGAAGTTGTATGGATTTCAGAAGTCAAGACCCGGGAAAACATCCCATGGAGTTTTACTGTTCATTGGAAAATGGTCAAATAACCAAAAGAATGATTACTACGAAATCATGTTGATATTAGACAAGAGATATATTTTATTAAGTAATGCAGTTCAAATTAAAGTTTGAGTGGAAATAAGAAATATATATCAAACTTGAAAGTATCAGATTGTTTTATATTATTAACATAACCAAAACAGTTTCAAAAACGGAATATTTTGACTAGAAATTTCAATGAAGAAATTTCATACATATTTCTTCTTTGCAAATCTTACACACTAAGTTATCATTCAAGTCTTATTATGCAAATGGGTCTAAGATTGACAACCTGGATGGACTCAACCTCACAATGTTATGCAAACATCTCACTGGATTGATATGTATTGTTACAACTACAATATACAAGTCAAATAATAAAGAGAATTCGAATTACATTTTTTACTGGCTGCTTAGACTATTTTCTACAAATTCTTCCTGTTTTACATAATATTGCTAATATACTATGATCAGAATCAACACAAAAAGGCTGACATCGCCACCTTATATATGGACTGTTATCTGTACTAATTTCTTAGAGAATTTCAAATATTAAAATTGTTGGAAATTCCACTAGGCTACTTCTTTCATTTAGTCTTTCCCTTAAACAATCAGAAACGAGAGTATGAAATTCGGTTTAGAGCATTTTTTCTTGTCTCAATGTAACTCTTGTTACATTGAGGTGTTGATGTAAAAGTGTTTATTCCTTCGAATTTGAGTATTGTTGTGCGGTTGTCTGTATGTATTTCAATTGATTATGATTCTGTAGTTAAATGTGTGACCCAAAGTACTGTGCTTTCTTTATAGTCCAGCCTCTCCAAAAAAAATGCAGGTTAACCTATTGCAATAACTTCACATTGAGTTCATCTTTAACGATACTTTAGATGAGATATAATTTATTAGCATTTTGCACACAATGAAAAGTTCAATACCGAGAAACAAATGTAGGAAACATATAGTAAAATTGTCATCTGATTCTCCCAGCTAACCCACAATGTACGTGTTTTCACAGATGAACCAAACATTGCCTGTACAAATCAAATTAAAAATAAAAGATGACAAAACTTAAAAGGAATAGTTAATTAAAAACAGGGAGCAAGAGCGTATGTAATTTATGGCTGGTTATGAAGAAATACACGAGATATTTGCTCACAAATGTAACATTGAGGAGTGTATTCTAAACGTGAAACCAATAATTCCAACATGAAAATGATATAGATATGCTCTAGTTTATATGAACATAATGCCTAATTGTTATTAGTAGTTTTGATAGGATAATTTGATGAATTTACGGGATGTTTCAATGATACATGAAAATGTATTTTTTGGATCATAGCGGTTATATATCTTAACCTAGCCATAGTCTCGTAGAATCTCGGATGAATATATGCACACGCATTTAATATATGAATATAAAGTGAAAGTGCTACAATATGGTTACATTAATTTTTTTAGCGCTCTGCACGCAGTTTTAGGCTGTGTGACACAAAATAGACATATTAAGGATTTTAAATGAAATAAGGATTAAATATCCTTACTGAGCTCTAAACTAAAAATGAATTACAATTAAACAGGTACGTAATTTAATAATATCAATCAAGGACAAAATCGACCTCTGTTAAAGGAAAAACATTATGTATATAAGCTGACTGCAAACTCAGGATGTATCACAACATCTTGAAGACTTTATCTACTTTCAGTACTTTCCATCACAAGTGGATTTAACCAAACTACACTGGACATAGAATTACATTCAAAAGAAGCCTCATTTATTTACTGCTTCGAATATGCCTATTCGCGTACAGATATGTCTATTCGTGTACAAGTATGCCTACCCGTGTATGTAGTCTCGATGTCTATGAGAAACCAGTACAGCACCAACCAAGCATAATACACTGTTACTATGATCCGATACTGTTGTTTTCAAATTCCTATCGACATACGTGAATAATCGTAAAACTATTTGGTGAAAAAGAAATTATTTTACTAAACTTTCCAACATGCTGCTATTATAAAAATGATAGACCTATTGGCCAGGGAAACGTTTCCCAGAAACTTCAACATGCACATATTTCGCATCCACGATCAAAAATTTTCCAACAATGTGATAAATATAAATATACTTACATCTTCTGATGGGACAGTGAACAATCAGCATGAGATCGACTAATGATGTCAGTTCATACTGGACATTCATATAATGACATAATACATTGTCTGGTTTGACAAGGTCAATGTGAAGCTTAAATCATACACGAATTATGGAAGCGTTTGCAAAGGTCACGTAATGAGAATTTCTTTTGATAGAAATGCAATACAAAAACAATCAAGTGCCTGATTCGACAGCAATTACACATTAAACTACATTACATGGCCTGGAAAGTCTTTAAATTCATGAAAATGTATATTATCAGACGCAAGTCTGTTCTATTCATAGAGGAACTATGCACAGACGCAATATTTGACCTTGTCAGCAACTATGAACTTTAAAAGTTTAAGAAATGGTAAAAAGTGCTCTTGCACTTTATTTTAGTTACGAACATAATATGTTTCAACTGTGAAAATGCATATTCAAAACTAATGTATGAAATACCAGAAACATTTACCGAGCAGGTGTGCATATGGTTTAAGGGTGGGTTTGAAACTCGTTATTTTCCAAATAATGACCGAGTTAAACTCAGGGGCTAAGCTGACTATTGATCTTGACTGTTTACAAATTAAGACCCAAGGACTAAATCGTGAGATCAGGGATCTTACATTCAAATTAAGACCCATGGGCTAAGTCCCAAGGATAAGGGAATAAAAGGCTAAAAAATGACTCAGTATGACATGATTTGGTATTAGGTTCAGTGATCACTATACGTGTATTTATTAACCGTTCAACGAGGTAATTATTTCAGGGGTTTCTCTTTACTATTTACGCTGCGTTTCACTGTGCTCCTATTTGAATAGTTTTCGTCAGTGAAGAATGTAAGTAAATTCTCAGTAATTTAGCTGCCAATGGAATGGTATCAACAGCATTTTTTCAGTTTACATGACAAAATAATTCAAAAAGTTAATTTTACAGAATAGTTGTATTTGTCACGTGGCAATTGTGCTAGTTTGGTAGAGAAATAAGACATTTGTTAGCTTACAGGCGTATTTTAATATGCCAAGTTACAAGTAGTTCCTTTTAATGCTGCGAGTCATTCTAAAACTTTTGGATAGATTTTTTACGAATTTAATCTTATGTTATATCTAAAGTGTATGTTTTGTTTGCCTTCTCTCTCTAAGATGTCTTGCTGTGTTTTGGCATACAACTCAAAATCTCCATGCCTATTATAACAATAGTATGGACTAGATTGAGTATTCATAGGGTGATCCAGAGAAGGCGAGATGGAGAGACCGTATGGAGAGCTGGCGAGAATATTAGGCGAGCTGTTGAAATCTCTGTTGACCTTGATAATCGTTATGAGGTTGTGAGAGCAGGATAGATAATATAGCGAATGAGAGAGAGAGAGAGAGAGAGAGAGAGAGAGAGAGAGAGAGAGAGAGAGAGAGAGAGAGAGCGTTGGGTGAAATGGAAAGTTTAGGGCAAATTGGACAAACTGTAGGGTGAGCTTAGAAAGAGGAGCTTGAGTGATTGTAGACCCACCTTCAGAGTTAACGATCCGACCTGGGGAGATTGTATGGCGAGACAGAGAGGTCGTAGTGTGAGCTAAAATGTATGTAGGGTGAGATAGAAGGACTGTACGGTGAGCGGAAGAGATTTTAGGCCAAGCTGGATAGATCATTGGTGAGCTAAAGAGATCGTAAAATGAGCTGGATAGATTGTAGGGCAAGCTAGATAGATAAATAGGGTGAGCATGAGGATTTTAAGGCGGGCTGAGGTGATCATGGGCAATTTATGGAAAATGAGCTTGAGAGATCGGGTAGTGAAATGAAGATATCGTATGACGAGCTAGAGAGATCGTAGGTTGAGCAATATGGGTTGTACGGAGAGCTAAAGTAATCAATGAGTGAGCTGTAAAAAGCGAGATTGAGAGAACGTACGGGCAACTAACGAGCTCGTATGGTGAGCTGGAGACATTCTAGGGTTAGCTAGAAAACGCGTATGATAGCCTGGAGAGATCGTGGGGTGAGCAGGAGAAATTGTAGATTGAGCGAGACAGAATTCAGGAAAAATCTGGCTAAATAATAGAGTAAGAATAGTAAAAGAATATGAGAATCCTAGGCCAAAGTAGGATCTGAGACAAGAAACACCCTTTCCCCTCAAACAAGTATAAATTTTCTATCTTAAACACCCCCACCTACAACCTATATCTTATCCAAAAGACATCTGTCTCAGACGAAATATGAGGGTTACTCCTAAACCAAAAGAGGATCCTAGACCAAAACAATCCCCTCTTCCCCCAAAAAAGTATAAATTCCCTATCTCATCCACCATCTATACCTTATCTGCCTCAGACTATAAGACCAGAGGACGGCTATCGTATCGAAAGTATCGTATTACATTTATTTTACCAGCTGTTACAAAGGTTCAAGAACTCTATGTACAGGAGATCTGTAACTATTACAACAGATCGATTTATGCAGTCTAGACGAGGTGGGCGGTGACAGATGTTCGAAACACATTTTAATGGACTATAACTGTGAATGCTTGTTCTTATTTACACAATTACTGGACGATATTTATTATAGATCTATTAAGCGCCATGTTATGTATATATTTGTAACTACGTAATAGGAATTACTACATTCTGGAAAATTCTACGTAATGTGAATTCCAAAGAACTTTCAAGAAAAAAACTACGTAACGGGAATTCCAGAGAACATTCTGGAAATCCCTACGTAATGGGAATTCAAAAAAACATTCTATAAAATCACATAGTTGAAATTCCAGAGAACATTCTTGTGTGGGCCACAATACAGTAGTTTCTGCAGAAATTTATTCCCTGAGAGTATAAACTGGTAAGTGTAACATGTTCTTGAACATAATATAGAGAGGCGATTGCTAATGTTTTCACATTCCAGGGCAAATGGATTTCTGGCTCAAGGTTGTTGTAATATTTTGAAGTTTAGACAAAACATTGTACCCTATCATTATTATATTTTGTTGGATAATTATGTGCGTACTTGCTCACTCTCTTTGGCAAAATATCTATTAACACACTGTCAATAATACGAAACTCATGTGTTAAATCGTCCATATCATATTTTACTCCTCGCCAATAAGATAATATATGATCAAATAAATTTTCTAAGTGATACTAGCTGTTTTAGAAGCATTTTGTTTAGTTTGAAGACTATGCTCAATTTTTACATACACAAGAGATACACCGACGCCAGTCATTATTAGGAGAAACGGATTTAATGATGCGACACTCGAATTATAGCAGAGCTAGTCATTAGCAGTCTCAGATATAATATTACTAGAAGTATTCTAATTCAATACTTATAACACTGTTTTACACACCAAAGGTTTTATGATAATGTCTGTTATAATACCTTAGAGCGTAAATATCTTGTTTTGGAATTCCTTCTGAAATGTGATTGAAATCGATTATATATATATATATATATATATATATATATATATATATATATATATATATATATATATATATATATATATATACATATATACACATATACATATATACACATATACATATATACACATATATATATATATATACATACATACATACATACATACATACATACATACATACATACATACATACATACATACATACATACATACATACATACGCACGCACGCACGCACGCACGCACACACACACACACACACACACACACACACACATACATACATACATACATACATACATACATACATACATACATACATACATACATACATACATACATACATACATACATACATACATACATACATACGTACATACATACATATTTGCTTAGTTTTATACAACACCAAAAGCTGCAACCCCAACCATCGAATCAAGAAATTCATAAGACTTTTTGTTGTTAGGATCAGCAATAAAATCTCTGTACTTGTCATAAACATCAGACGAAGTTTCCTTAGATCGTTCATCTGTTAGTATTTCATTTTTCTTTAGCCAACTGTAGGAATCAAACGTGTTTTCTATTTCACGTTCGTACAAAGGCAGGAAGAACAAAAGACTCAACCTACAGAACAAAGCTCAACTGCAGGACAGTAACTGGTAAGAAAACATGTTGCATCCAATTACTCTGTGCTGCGTTTAATTAATACTCTACTTTGAAAACTGTCCAAACCATTAGATCTACTACTCCACTCTATATTCTCCTTAAACAATACCACTTAACAATACCTCAATTCTCATTAATATTTTGGTGCCATTATTTCCTTGAACAGGTGCTAGAATCCATACTAGCATTTATCTACGCTGAGTCCTTGCAGATTGACAAGCTCTAGTGAATTGCGAGATTCTTGGCAATAGGAAAAGAAATACGCTAATTATTTATACTTTATCTAATTTATTACTAAACACGTACCTTAAAACGGGTACGAGGATACATATTAGTAAATACCTGATCGGATCGGAATCCTAACAAGATTTCAAGCCCTAGAGATTCGGAAACTTCCTGTTGACAAGTAGGTCTTTATGAATTAAATCTAATAGCCCAAATGACATCCAGGATAAAGGGGACTGATCAGGAAGGAATCATAAGCAAGGAAGTGTAACTATTTTGCAAACACTCTCTACTTAAGTTTGAATAATTTTTGTATGTGTTATTTTGCTTTGCAATTTTCTATGATATTCCGTTCTTCACTGTTAATTGATTTTTCTGTTCTTTTCCTATGTGAATTTTTTCAACGTTCTTTATTTCTTAGATTGGAATCTGAGGAAATTTTCGTTTTCATATAGATTAATCAAAGGTCATACACTTAAGTGTGTGGGACCTTGGGTTTGAGAGTTATTTTCAAAATAAGTGAACTTTCACATGACGTGAGTTGAATTCAAAATTGCACATTCTCAAGTAAAGAAAATGTACTCAGGAAAATCTATAGGAACAAAGCTGAATGTGTATTCTAAGACAAAAGTGAGAGTGGGGAGCAACAAAAAACTTTTAGCGCTTTATCCATAATGATTTCAAACCACAAATGTAGGAGAACTCCAAAATTTCCCCCACCAGGTAGACATTTCGACAAAAATGAACGTTCAGGAAATAGCAATAGAAACCAATTGATGGTATCAAAAACTGAGGGAGAAATAGTCTTAAAGTTTACCCTAAAGTGTACAACATACCAATCCTAAAACATAGAACATTATAGGTAAAGGGAACAAAAGCAAAGATTAGAAAAACATCCCCAATAGTACGAGAGGTAGAGGCCAAAATGACTGATCTTTTTATGTCCGGCCTCTCTAAAGAATATATATACAAGAACTGATAAACAAAATAGAAAACAAGCTGAAGAAAAAAGTAATGACCCATTAGATGACAACAGTCTGTGTGTTTTAGGGAATAAAAACCAGTGGGAGATTTGCGACAATCAGTAAAAACGAGGCAAAGAAATTTGTATCACATTTTTTGATGGGTTTTCTTCTCAAAACCTGGTACATGGGTTGGGAGCTAGTAAGAGCATGCCCAAGATGATAAAATGTAAGACGAAGCGCAAAATACTGTTTAAAATACCTGAAAAATCAACCTACGCAAGTAAAGTTGTAAACATTTCAGGCAATCTGAATTCATCATGCAGGAAAGTGACCTGCGGACACTAATTACAAATTTAATAAACGAAGTTAGAAATGAAGGGAAGACAAAACGGGCAAGAAATGCAAGTGAGGTAGAACAAAACCAAGACAAAGAATACATAGTTACACAAGATCAAATGTTCATGGACAAAATAAATATAGAAAACGCAGTGTCAAGTGTGGGGTGGGATATATTTCTGAGCCCAAATAGAACGGGAAGGGGTTAACCCCCATAATGAAGAAAGAGGAATTTTTTGAAAAAAACATATTCTACACTTTAGTAAAGGAAAATGAAGGTTCCACTGAGAGAAAAGCATTAGTGGAAGAAAGCGGCACGGTGGACCTCATTGAGATTCAACCACTGACGTCAACACCAGTTCCGAAACTGAGAACCAAGAGGGAACATAAACTACTCAAAGCTCAGAAGAGAAATCAAAATTAAAGAAAATTAAGGGAGACCAGACTTCGATTGAGACAGATAAAACAAGTGGACAAAAAAGTGATATAGACAACGACGAAACAAGCAACAATAAAAGTGACAACTACAAAGAAATGATCACTGACAACAAATCAACAGAAGAAAACACAAAAGAAACACAAATTATAAAAACAGAAACTACAGAGATGGAAGAAAACTCAAAATACAATGAAAAGTAGAGGGGTTATGGCCCTCAAATGAATAAATGAATATGTATTGATACATTAAAATATAAATCTTAAAGCAACAATTTATAACTAAATATGGAAATATGGATGCAGAAAACTGCGGAAAAAATGAAGGGAAAACACTTCCACATAGCTACTATAAATATAACTGGGATTCATAAAGATAAAAATATAAAAACATGTGAGGATAACAACTACGATATTTTATTGATACTAGAGACACAATGGATTTTCAAAAGAATTAATATTTCTTATTGAAGGAAAACTGAATGCAATAGTAGTTTTAGATAATTATAACCAAGATGATGTAAAAGGGAGTTGAGTTGCAACAATCATAAAAATAATAACAGTGTAAATTGGGAAGGTATAGAGAAAGGGAATACATTTACCAAGCGTTTACTACATATTATTTTAAATAAAATTCACATAATAGATATTTACTTTCCAGACATATAAATACAACAAGCAAGACTTTATTGAAAACTTCGATAAATATTTAAGCGACAGATCAGTGGAAGATGTAATAATTGGAGGCAAATTCAATTGGGGGACTAAATATATAGGATAGGAAAATTAACAGCAAAATGATTTGACTTTTAGACCAATCTGGTGTCGATGTTTGAACAAATGATTCATTACTGGACATAATGCCGTGCCCACAGGTTAAGAAATGCAGCCAATAAGAAAATAAAGAAAATGCGTCTCCTTAAATAGGGCATAGACTAAGTTCTCCATAATTGATACGAGAATTAAAAATGAGAAACGTCCCATAGCATAGCATAAAGAAATATACTAGGTTTTATTTTATAATTTGTAGCCACAACCGTTTTCAATCAAAAATTATATAATTTACGAAACTATTAATTTCTTCTATTTTGAAATGGAAATCAATTTGATAAGACATATAACCATTAAAAATAAGCTAAAACTTCATATTATAGCTTAAAATAAAACTTGGGAAAATTTGACATAATTGCTGTACTTACAAAACATCTATAGCAATCGCACAATATAGTATAACACATAGCTAACACAGGACAAATTAATTCTTGGCAAAGGTCACAAATTTTAGAAAGGCGAAAAGTTCCGGTCAGATAATTCAAACCTTATCGGTATGAACAAACCTTTGGAAACACTAGGGAGAAAAAATACCCCATCCAAATTTGATACCTAAATCAATTTTTGGGATCTAAATTTTGTTTAACAAAATAAAACAATGCAACACATCTGAAAGGGACACGCACAAAAATAAAAACTAAACTTTTTTGATAAGTGGGGGGTCATCTATATGGTGCCCCCCACAAAAATATTGCGAACCGCTGCTTAGAATTTCCGATAAGAGGAGAATTCTATACTAAATTAATACCTTACTATCTAACTACTATCCCATCGTTTCACTAATCAAACGACCAAAATGTATCCATTGACCATAGAACCGTTTTTATACACTAACTTTATAACAAAAACGTTTTGGAAATGAACAAAAAGCACAACAATGAAGCAAAAAATAGAGTTTTGCGCAAGACAAAATACAGTTAGGAAACAAAATATGTTTTTAAAAAATGGTTGCCCATACTCCATCAACAAACTCACAGGTAGTACCATCTGGCTCACAATTAATCATAGGGCAACTTATTAAAGATAGGCCAAATAACATAGCCCTAACAGCAACATAACTAAATTGCATAATTAGCTCTCCCATCTCCATGACTAATGCAGCAAGCAAATTTCTTAGTCAAGAATTTGCAATTTTATTCAAAGATCCATCCAAACAGGTAGAGATTGAGGATATAAACGACTCAAAACCAATGTCGTACACAGATCCCCAAAATTGGACTAATCAATGTACAAAAAAATACCAAAACGATAATTTTCGAGTGCATTGCTGGATCTCGATCCAAATAACCAATAGGATGTGAGATAACAGTGACACCAAAAACATACTCTATTACAACCCAGACCTCAAATACCATCAATTGTAGCACAACGTATGGATAAACTACCACAACAGCAAATCAGGCACAAATATCACCACCTACACCAAACAAATCAAACATAAATGACGACAATAAACGAAAGGATGTCACAACTAAACGCAAGAAAAGAAATCCACTATAACCAAACACCAGTTCATTGGATATGTCATCAGGCACCTCGTCCAAAAAGCAACCAAAAAATATATACAAACTCCAAATCAAACAGCCTCCCCTCCTCATCAGAAAAAACATCCTGCAAAAGTAGCGTATCTAGGAAAGGGAAAATTGCTCATAAAATCACCAAAATTAGATGAACAAAAACTAACAAGTTTAGGAAACACTTCCAACCAACCAGCCTAAACATAACAGTACAGCAGAAGCCAACAAGTCAAGAAAAAAAGAACCATTGACAACCCTAATTAAGCAAAATTAAATGAAGTAAGGAATAAAACTAAACCGGAAACCAAACAAACCAATAAACCCAAATATCACTCACCAGACAACCAATCTACATAAGTAGCCCAAGTAGCCAACTATTTAACATGACTTACAGTAGCATGACAAGTGCACTACTAAGTACTCACCGAGGATAATCAGACTAATCCAAGCACAAACGGATTACTTGATCATACAATGTAGTACGCTAAGTCATGTTAATAAATTTATACAACTAGAATACATAGAGAACATTAAAATTTTGCGTAGAGCTTCATCAAAAATATTGAAGACAATAACAAAACTATACTACCACAACAAAATCCACTAACATGAACAAAAACGCAATCAACATAGGGCACATCCATACCCCGGCATCTAACAACTTCAAAGCGGTTCTTACTCTATTAGGCAACTACAAAAACATTAGTGATCATACCTTACTAAACAACTTAAGGAAAGTGGAACACTAATTGATAAAGCCTGTAGAATTAAAAATAGACAAGAGCAAACAACCCCAAATGCAGTCTTAGAATCAAATACATCCATATCAACACATATCAGGTTATGCGCCCTGCGGTGTATTTCATCAGTTGGAACTATACATTAATACAACATTAATAAACCAAAGTTCTGCACCAACTGGCAACACTGGAAACACTATGCACTCAAATGCTGCTTTAAGCTTAGGTGTGCTCAGTGTGGTAGACAACACAAAAGCATATGCATCAAACAGAAGGTAAATTGCCCTATTTGCAGGGAAAATCAACACCCTAGGGCAACTGGATGCAGTTAATTAATAAAAGAAAACAAAATCATCCAATTGATGAATACTAAACGCCTATTATACTTAGAAGCCAATAAAGAAATAAGCAACAACAATTAATTACATAACAATTTCTCAGTAATAAACCTAAAACTTTAAACTCAAATGAAACAAGGAAGGTTAGGGCAGATAACTGACAAAACATCAAACAAAACAACTCAAACGGAACCAGATATCACCAATCCTACCCAAGGCAACGACCAAAACACAATACGTGAAATTTTACATGAAATATTAGTGGACATAGCGGCAACTTACATCACGACTCCACCAGCAATTAATATTATAATAGTATTCATACAGATATTAGTAAAATACACATCGCATATCAGCCAGAATCAACTAAACGCTCTAATCAAAATTGTTAACAACCACACTGAAAATGAATAGCACAAAAAAGATATAACAATCTAGCAGTGGACTTGTAGTGACCTTAAAATAACCTCCAATAATTAATAATCAAACTCAGAAAGTGTGAACATAAACCGGATATATGTCTGCAAGCAAAATGCCTAGCGGAAAATAAAAATTATTTCGCTAAAATAGCAAGCTACTCTCCAGGCATAATTAAAAACAGAATTAATGAAGAAGGCAGGAGGATTGGCTACGTTTATTGTGGACACCATACCTTACATAAAAGCAATAACAGTTCCACTTGCAATAGATTTCGTCAAAATGATATAAATATAAAACACATTAGTTAATATTGAATCAACAAATTTATAAATGGTAAATATCTGTGATCCAGGAAGCATAGGAACCCAGCCAGTAATGACACATAAGGTCAAATCTTCCAAAATCAACAGATAGAATAATAATCTGTGGGAATTTCAATCCATACAATGAACTGTGGGGAGGAAATAAGACTGATAATAGAGGATGCCTCGTGGAGACATTGACTGCTAAAGCCAACCTTGTCATCCTCAATGATGCATTAAAAACTAAACTAAAACCTTGAGAACGGCAACCTCTCCACAATTGACCTTACCATAAGCACGCACAAATTAGCGCATATATCTAAGTGTTACGTAGATTAAAAAAGTACATTGGGTATTGATCATTTCCCCATTGTCATCTCTCTTCAATTAACAGTACAACACAATCCCAATGAAATCTCGCCTAGATGGAGATACGAAAAAGCTGAGTGGGACATATTTGAAACACTCCAACTGCAAAAAACATCAAGGAATTAAAAAAGCGTAAATATCTTTATTGATAGCATCCTTAAATACATATAAAATGCAGCTCAACTGTGCATTCCAAAAACCGGAAAATCACAAACCAAATAAACAGTACCCTGGTGGAACGATACATGTAAAACAGCCTACAGGGCAAAACAAGTTACTCTTAACAAATACAAAAAACGGAGGAACTCTGGAGATTTTCTACATTATAAAGAAAAAGATAAAGACTAAGACAAACAGTTGTAAAATCAAATGAACTATTATGGCAATCAACTATCAACTCCACATTTAACCTAAAAGAAAACTAAAAACAAGTATGCAATAAGATCAATGCAATCCGGGGCTAAACAGTTACATAACTTTCTAAATAAGCGGTACTAACATAATCCAGAAAAAGCTAATACGCTAGTGAAACACGTTTCTGACATGAGTAGTAATCAAACCAGCACCAAAACATTCCAGAAACACGGCATAAAAGTGGAAACTCCAACAAATACCTTTTTAAAGACCTAGGAACTAAAGAATCAAAACTAAATAATTGAATCACCACAAATGAATTGGAAATAGAGCTAGGATTCAAAAACAGAAACATACCTGGTACAGATCAAATCGGACACATCATCTACACTAACCTACACAACTAATTTACAGAAATAATCATAAAATTACTTATCTAAATATGAGATAGTGAGGGCAATACCAGAGAGTTGGAAAGATGTTATTATAGAACCGATCCCTAAACTGGGTACAGATCCAAACAGCATAGACTCATATCTTGAAGAACTCTAAAACAAGGATTAGCACCAAAGCCACCGAATACGGAAACAAATTAGGACAGGAGCTAATAACAAACATTAATTTACACTGATGGATCTAAATCACCACAACCACCCAGAACAGCAGCAGCAGAGGTAATTCCAGAATTCAACATTCAAATGGGAACTAGATTGTCAGAACACTGTTCCACTGACACTATTGAATTATGGGCCATAAATGAATCCTTAAACTGGGTCTCCTTAAACTGGGTCTACTAAACCAACACCCCTACAGCACTAATTAATAGTGACTCCCTTAGTGTAATAACATCAATTAAAACAAATAACGCTAAATCAGAAAAAAATGTTCCTTGCCAGCAATTGCCGAATGTTTAAAGACCACTAAACACCTACTCGTTCAATTTGTGTGGGTACCATCGCATATAGGATTCTCTGGCAACATAAAGGCAGACAAAATCTCTAAACGTAAATTGAGAGACCCTAACCAGGGTCCCACTAAAATATAGCATTACAGAAGCCCAAAGCCTATTCAGAACACACATCGACAATAAGTGGCAGGAATATTGGAATGCTACCTTTAAGGGCAAAAAATTATACTCCACCATTAAGGACGTAGATAGATCTATTAAACCACCCAAATTTAACACGACGGACAAAAAATTATAAATCGAATCAGAACAGTAGTCACAAAACTAGCTAGCAGTTTTGGTAACTATTTACGACCAAAACCAATTAGAATAAACTGTTACCACTGTCACACCATTGAAGACCTCCATCACATTTTCAGTGACTGTCCTCAACATCAGTTGGCCAGAGTTACATTTCAAGAGGCACAAAAAGAAAGTCGATCCGCAATAACATACCCAGAGTTCTTAGATAAAAGCAACAATAATTTTAATATGCATTTGTATTCCTTTCTTTACAAACGAATATGGCAGCTTATATTTATAAAATTATATTTGGCCAGGAAACAATATATATCCAAATAAACCACATACTATTGGAAAACAAAGAGTGACAGAATAGTGGAAAATATATGAAGAAATTGTGTGCTGAAATTTACACCCTTCGGGAGTTTTGAAGAAAATAATCCAACCAGTGCTTTGACTAATTAACATGTATTGACAGTGTGTCTGAAAAGATCCGCAATAACAATCTCAATATTTTGATAAAAGCCCTAATATCTCAGTTTATTTTAATAATCAGATTAGAATTTCTCAGTCTATCTCAATAATTAGATCAAAATCCTAAACTCTCAGTCTATATATATATATATATATATATATATATATATATATATATATATATATATATATATATATATATATATATATATACTGCGCTTAGGGTCATTGGCTTTGGATATCGTGGTGGGGATTTGGTAAAAATGTATGACAAACTTTGCAAACTTTGACGTTAAAAATGGCGACCGATGATTACCCTTTTATTTTCATTTTTCAGCAATTTATTTTTTAAGTCTGATGTGTCTCTGAATAGTAATAGCGAAATAGTCATTTAAATATTCTGACTTATATAAAACGTAGTCAAAATTAAAATTTTCTCAAGATGTCATAATTAATAGTTTTATTTAACTGTTTTAATCTATACCAAAAGGTTGCATTTTCTTAGTTCTTTTATTTAAATTTAAACTTGTTGTGTCATTTTAATCAATTTGCATTAAAGGCAGATTACAATTAATACTGAGAGGGTAGAGGGTCCATAAATTCCTCAGCGTATCTGAAATGTTGGCGTAAAAATCAAACAAAAATAAAATGGTGCTGTGCGACCTAGGTCTCAAAATGACTCTAGGGAGGAGTTGTCTTACAAGCGATTAGTAGTTCATCATTACCGTGATCTCAAATATACAAGCAGATTCATCAACAATTGTTTCGGAAATGAGCAATGCGAAATAAATAAAAAGGAAAAATATAAATAAGTTGATGGCAAGTTCATAAAGGCTTCATATAGATTTGACAACCATCTCTTAATTTCAAAAATTTGAATATCTTTTACATGTACATTGTTTTAACAACGCCGAGGAATTAATAGGAATCACCACTTGACTGTTTCATGCATATATCCTCATAGGTGTAGTCTTGACTAATGACAAAGTAGTACAACATGACCCAGAGCATAATTCATACTTAGCATATAATATAACACCATATTCTCTGTTTCGAAATATTTTCAACATGCGAATCCGTTACCTTTTACGGGCTGTGAAAAAGCGAAAGAGGCCATTTTAACTGACTAACACTCATACAACTGTTATAAAATGGCGCGACCTTCTGGCCATCAAAATATATTCGTGAAATTTCAACATGACTACCTTTCGCGTTTACATTGACGTGTTTCTGTAATGAAATGAATGTAATTTTATACTTACAGACTGATAGGGCAATAAGCAATCAACATAAAAATAATGAATGCTATCAACGACACGAGATTCCTATCGGATATTGATGTCTTGACGGATTACGGTATCTTCTCTGGTAGGACAGATATACTGTGACCTAAGCCTTACCTGGTTTATCGGGACATTTATACAAGGTTACCGGTTGCGAAATGGTTCTGATGAACCTTAGTTATATTCATGCTTACTACGAGTGATGTCCCTTTGTGTAAGATCAGAAGTTTTTCAGTGCAGTATTACTTTATGCTTATCAATGATATTTGTCGAAAAAAAATATTTATGCAAAACTTCAACAACCTATTAGGTTTTAATTTATAGTAAAAATTATGTTTATATAACATACACAAAATCTACATTATTTAGACATAACTGTCAACATTCGTTCTTTGATTATCAGAGCTATAACGGTTGAGGTTCCTTATCTGATCGCCGCTCCGTTACGCGGGGACCCGGGCTGGTCTGAGTATGAAGGGATAAAAGCATATGCTGTCCCAATTTTACTTATTTTTGCCTTACCTATCATTACTCTGCTCATTGTCCTAATACTTCCGTCTTTACTTGATCTTTGACCACGCACCATGCATTGATATTATAGCTATAGGTCAAAAGAGATTTTCTGCTCCGAATGAACCCTGAAGTTTCTAACATTTTAATTCATAAAGAGCAATATTGAGGTGTGTAAATTCATCTATATTCAAGGTGTACAGTTCAATACTCTACCACAAACATTACCTGGAAAGTCCATGCATTCTGACAATATATGCATTTTTGGAAGATGTTGAGAGAATAATTTGTCTCTACCTATATATATATATATATATATATATATATATATATATATATATATATATATATATATATATATATATATATATATATATATATATATATATATATATATATATAATGGTAGTCGACGCTTTCTTTCTTACTTGCAACTATCATTTTAACGTTAAAAAAATGAAATTTTGAACCAATCTGGCACTGCACTAGATTGCAATTTGGACGTGAAATACCTTTAGTATACAAACGCACTGTGTTGGGAAAAGGGAACAAAATTATTAGAAGCATGCGTGACGATAATACCCACGCATATTACAACCTTTCACCCAGACATTTTAGCTCTTTGGATACGTTCATGACAACTATGACGTAACCAAGGGAAATACTCATTTGGTAGTTTTTTACGGCCCATAAATATGTGCATCAGAACTCTATATTTTCCTCAATTTGCCCTAGAGGCTTAGCCCTTTACAGTTAAGCATTGACTCAGGTGACAAAATTCAACTATATGGATAAATTCTTTTTGATTTCAGGCCGAAACACGTTTATTTAAGCACAGAGTTTATTTTCTTTTTGGCACATAATAAGTACAAAATATATTGCTTGCCCAGAAAAACGTCATTATAATTAAGTTCGTTTTAAGATCTTCTTGTGCGGAAGACGCTTACATAGAAAAATGCATATTGCTACATACATGTAATTAATTGCTTGAATGTTAGTTTTGAAATTCTTTTTCATTTTATTTTAGCTTCATTACATTTTATTGCAATGATAGTTTTCATTAGATCTGGATTACTTTTTTTGAAAATTAACTTCACCCGATTAAATTATAAAGATACTTCAACATTTTTGTTTTAGCTCAAAGATCTTGGCTATTATCAAGGTCATTTTTGGCCCACGTGTTAGTTGAGTTGTAAACATCATTTCATTTTTAATTTATCTCCAGTGTATGAATTACGTTCTTAGATAGAACTATTCTAGTTACGTGATAAATGACATTTGTTTATGCCGCTGTTCAATGTTAAGAGATCACTTGACCCATCACGCTGGACTGAAATGACGCTTTATTTGTGCTTAATACTGCTTTCTCAATCAAACTTCGTCAGTCGCATTCTTAGACGACATATCTCAAGCTGATTCTTCTATTCTTGATATCAGATTGTTCGAAATGTGTTTTTTGTTTGCATTTAATAATTTATATTCTCTAGAAATCAAAACAAGTGCTTCATATTTAAAAAAGTTCTGGGAGAAAGATATTCAGTGGAAATTAATTTTGGAATTATATATATATATATATATATATATATATATATATATATATATATATATATATATATATATATATATATACCGTGATAGCGATATTCATCCTCCCTTGCAATGATATTCATCTATCTCTGCAAAGATATTCACCTATCTCGGCAATGATGTTGATATACTCTGCGAAAATACACCAACTTTATATGATTCTAATATCTCTATTATTTTGAGTTTGACGTAATTAATCAAAATTGAATGAACCAAAGGCAGACATAATATACTTAAAGTATAGTATGAAAACAATATTTCTAACTAAAGACGAAATCATTTTGTCGAACGGGCAAATCAATAAATGTCGAGTCTTACACGCACTATTTAGAATGTTTATGTAGCTTCAACGTTATTTCATTTCGAAATCAATTGTTATTGAACATGAAAGAGTTGGCAGGAAGTTGTAGAAACTATAATCCAAGACTGCAATTGCAATGCATATAAATTCATAATTAATATTATATAATAAAAGATAAATCTAATGAATATAGAATGTTACCAGAAAGACCTGATTTTTTTCTGAGTGCACCTCTGTGTTTCATAAAGGGCAAATTGTGTCGCTTATTCAATTGCATGAATATCACGCCAACGGACTCCAGACCGGATAACCTTTCTCTAAGTTGTTTTCAGCCGATGTATGGTATGAATGCAACTATTGGCATTTTCAATATTTTGTCATTGTTATATACTATAGCCACGTCTGATGTTAATGCAGTTGCTTTATTAATCTATTAGGTCTCAATTTACAGCTAACATGAACGTTTATATGACAAACATAAAATGTACATTATTTAGACAGATGCATGTTAGTGTTATTCTAAACATAAATATATATTTATGCCACATGTAAAGACAGCTCTCTCTCTCTCTCTCTCTCTCTCTCTCTCTCTCTCTCTCTCTCTCTCTCTCTCTCTCTCTCTCTCTCTCTCTCTCGTCGCATACGAATGTTCACTTTATGTTCTAAATTTGAAGACCTAGTTGCATTGATTACCTGTGAACGCGATTACTCCAACGCGAAATTTGACCCTTTTGGGATGGGCAATGAGGATATGGAATTTCCCAAGAAAATCAGTCATTTGGGTGTGTACCTTAGTCTTTTTACGCCCCATGCAATTGCACATATGAACAGAGTTCTGTGAATTCAGACAAGATTTGGAACGTAGGTTTCTGAGGAAGTTTTCCGGGTGGAACATGGCTCCATTTGTAAGTTATAAAGAAGGAGACGTGGGGGTCTAGGAAAATAGTCAGTTGTGCGACGGTACTGGATCAGAAAAATAAACAATTGTGCGAAGGCACAGGACCGGGAGAACTGACAAAGGGTACCGGAACTACCGACAAGGCGAAGTTACAGATGAGTAATATAAAAGGAATACGGGAAAAAACGCCTTTAATTTCGCGTGGTGAAAAAACTAGCAATTTGAAAGGGTCTTTGTATTGATTGAATAAAATTACGTTGAAAAATTGTCCTGATTTTTTGAAGAAAGTGGTATAGTTTTTTTAAATTGTTATACATTTCCCTTTATTATTTTTTATATTCTATACATCTAGATCGTCGGCTTATTTAATCTTTCAATTTTCCGTCATTCCCTGGTGTTAGTTTTAATACCGTAGGGGCACGTGACACTGAAATATCTCTCTCTCGGAATCGTAGGATATAAAGCTAGGCCGGCATCCTCGTAACCCTAAGTTGTGTATTTCATTCACATTGCATTAGTTCTAAGTATTAGTATAAGCTGTTCCCAAGTGAATACGATGTTTACTATGTTTGTTAGTTTATATGTTTGTTTGCGAATGTTTCTCTGAATCAAACTTTCAAAGTCTCATAGTAGTTTCTTGTACTCATGATGCTGGCAGAATGTGTCATTATCATTCGAACATTGTTTCTAAAATTTTATTTCCATGCGCTTGCTAACAATAAATTGAAGTGTCGACATGATAGAGGCTGTCAGGGAAAAGTGTATTGTATGTAGTTTTCGGCGTTAAAATGTTAAACTTTTAAAGATTTCTTTATAATTTTTACCTAAATATTTACTATAGTCCTCTGATGAAACTGGCTTCGAGAGTGTTTTTGAATTTTAGCAAGTGAAGTGACCATTGTATCATGCATATTGTACATGTTTGATGCAGCTCTCTGATACATTCACCAATTACGAATGTCTTACTAATTGTCGATTGATAATGAGCACAAAGAAATGGAAAGCGGTATCACAAAGGAAAATATTTCTCATCTAATAAATCAACCTTTTATTAGTACGTTAATCACCGAATCTAGAAATAAATAGGGAATATAATCATTAAACAATATTTTTACTGAATAATGCACGCAATGAAGACCATTTTGTAAACATACTGATTTGTCCATAGGCAGGACAAAAGTAGAAATCGAAAGGTACATTATATTCGTTGGAGATATAACATATTTATAGAAAAATTATGAAAATAAATACTGTACGTAATAGTACGGCATCAACGGAAAGAACGACAACAACAATAACACTTTTGATATGATGTCTACCAAACACTTTGATAAATTGAATAAATGTTACTAGAAAGCATGCAAGTATTTGTTTTCTTACATCATTTTTCAACGTGACAACTTTTAACACAATGCTATAAACTTGACCACTTGTGGACTAATAAACTGCTAGTATCATCAATTTTCTTGAAACTTCTGCAATGGTCATCTTTAAAGGCGTACATTTGTTGGTGTCAAAAATTATTAGTAAAAAGCTGTCACTTCACGTTTGTAAATGGTATCGTTCTAGACAGTTAAAACTATTTAATGTCAAGGAACATGGACATTTGCTATGTATCACGTGTTGTTTCCATTTTGAGTGCGATTTTATTATATTTCTGTGCAGACAAATTTGGAGAAGACTGAAGAGTACTTATATTATTCCTTTTATGACCAACACTTGGAACATTACTTTTATAAACATAACATTGATTTTACAATCACTGGAAAGTTCAGGATTGAATAACAAAGAGATGAGATGGGCAAATAACTGCATACTGAGTCCAAGGTGTTCACGGGAGAGGGGAGGTATTTATTATAACCGTAGGTTATTTGAATATAATGCAGGTGCGCACATTATTAGGGTGAACTTTTTATGACACTCTTCATCTTCTCAAGCCACGGTTCCGATAACCTTATCTACACTTTGGCGGATCGAGCAGCTATTTTGGTGCTTTGTCCTAGCGACATCTATTGGATTCCATGTGTTGCTTCCTTCAGTATGTAATGCCAAATAACCAATAGCGTGATGTATTGTACATCGGCCAAAAAAATAAGAATGCAAAAATTGACCTACAAAGGATACATTGTCAGTCTAACATCGAAAGTATGACTATTTACATGAGCGAAGCCATTATAGGTGTATTTGAGTGAAAGGTATTTGTGCAAACACGGATTTTGAAGGTACTTTAGAATAATTTACGAGTTATTATTATCATTTATACAGAAGGGAAGTTCAGGGCTAAACACATATGTACAGGCTACACAGAAAGGATAATGGTGATCTGATTACGGCAGCTAACCCACAATATACGTGTTTTCACAGATGAACCAGACGTTGCCCATAAAGATCAAATGAAGAATAAAAGATGACAACGTTTGGAAGGAATAGTTACATAAAGACACGGAGTACAAGCGTATGTAATTTATGGCCTAGTTGTGAAGACATAAAAAGACAAGACAGTAGTACGAACTGATGTAATTTATGGCTGGTTATGAAGACTCAGATAATACTCACGAAATCAAACATGAGGAGTGTTTTTAAAAACAGCAACCCGCACATGACATTCCAAGCTGCCAAGGTGAAACTAATAATTTCATATATATATATATATATATATATATATATATATATATATATATATATATATATATATATATATATATATATATATATATATATATATATATATGTATATATATATGCTCTAGTTTACATGAATATATTAATCATTATCATTAATTCTAATAATATGATTTGATCTATTTTAGTAGCGGTTACAGTGATAAATGAAACTATATTTTTTCGTAGGATCTTGAATGAGTCTATGCAGTACACCAATTTAATGAACAAATATAGATGACTGTGTTACAATATGGCACCATGCATTTTTTTAACACTCTGCACACAGCTAAAGTCTGGGTGTACGAAATGGACATATTAGGGATAACAAATGGAAACTAAATATATGTACTGATAATTATAATTAAACATTTATGTAGTGAACTAATGTAGATCAAGAACGACATCAATCTCTGTTAAAGGAAATATTGTATGTAAATAAGCTATATACAAAGTCAGGATGTATCACAACAGGTTGAATACTTTATCTACTTTCAGTACTTTCTATTACAAGTTATCAAACTACACTGCGATAGAGAAGTACATAGAAAAGAGACCTCATTCAGTTACTACTTTGTGTATAGATATTTGCGTACAAGAATTTCTACGAGTATGCCGCCCTGTGTATTTCCTTAACGTCCTTAAAAAGTCAGTATAGCACCATCCAAGCATATTACATAGTTACAAATCATGACGCAATGTTGTTGTTTTCAAATTCCTATCGACGTACGTGAATGATCTTATAATGTAAATTGGGTGCAAAGGATACTATTTTACTTGAGTATCCATTATACTGCTGTTAGAAAAAGGATAGACCTACTGGTCAGGGAAACGTTTCCCAGAAACTTCAACATGCACATATATCGTGTCTACAATAAAAAAAGATTCCAACAATGTGATAAATATAAATATACTTACATCTTCTAATGTGACGGTGAACAATCAGCATCAAATCGACTAATGATGTCAGTTCATACTGGACATTCAAATAATGACAGAATACAATATCTTGTCTGGTTTGACAAGGTCATTGTGAAGTTAAAATCATACACGGATTATGAAATCGTTTGACAAGGTCACGTACTAAGAAGTTCTTTGATAGAAATGTAATACAGAAAAATTCAGGTGTCTGTCATGACTGCAATTACACAATAAACGATCTTATATTGTCTGGAAAGTCATTTTATGCATAAACATTTAAATCTATTCTGGTCACAGAGAAACTATGCACAATTTAAGTCTTCTGGTCAAGTAGATACTCTGCACAGACGCAATGTTTTACATTATTAGTAGCTATATATATATATATATATATATATATATATATATATATATATATATATATATATATATATATATACATTAAAAGTTTTTAAAAAATAGTGAAAATTGCTCTTGCACTTAATTTTAGTTACGAACCTTAAATGTTCCAACTGCGTAAATGTCTAGCAAAAAGAATGCATGGAATACCAGACGCATACGCCGAATAGGTGTGTACATGGTTTAAGAGTGGGTGTGAAACTCGTTATTTTCCACCTAATGACCGAGGTAGACACAGTGGATAAGTTGATGGGACTATTTATCTTAATTGTTACCAAATTAAGACCCTGGGACTAAATCGTGTGATTAGGCATCTTATTTTCAAATTAAGTTTCATGGTCTAAGTCCCTGAGGTTAAGGAGAAAGACTCAAAAACTGACCCAGTATGACATGATTTGATATTAGGGTCAGTGATTACTAGAGGTGCGCTGTATTAACCGTTTAACTAGGCAATATTTCCGGGTCTCTCATTATTTTTTACACTGCGTTTCACTGTACTCTTACTTGAGTAGTTTTCGTAGGTGAAAAATATAAGACAATTCTCGGTAATTTAGCTGCCAATAAAATGATATCAACATCGTATGTTTATTTTACATGACAAAATAATTCGTAAAGTTAATTTGACAGAACAGTTGTGTTTGTCACGTAGTAGTTGTGCCACTTTGGTGGAGAAATACGATGTTAGTTTACCGGCGTCTCTTAATGTGTTAAGTTACATGAATTTCTTTTTAATGCTGATGATCATCCTAAGACGTTTGGAAAAGATATGTGTTCTGATTTAATCTTACGTAATGTCTAATATTCTCTTGTATTGAGTAAGTTTATGTTTTGTTTGCATTCTGTCTCTAAGATGTCTTGCCAGGGTTTTGGAATCCAAATCAAAATTTCCAAGCCTACTATAACAATAGTATTGACTAGATTGAGTATTCATAGGGTGAGTCGGAAAAAACGAGCTGGAGAGATTGTAAGTTATAGTGATATAAAAAGGCTGCAATATTTTACATCGTTCATCTCTTAGTACTCCATTTTTCTTTAACCAACTGTAGGAATGAAACGTGTTTTCTACTTCACGTTTGTATAAACAAAGGCAGGAAGAACAAATGACTCAACCTGCAGAACAAAGAAATCACCTGAAGGACAAAAGAACTTGTAGTACAACATGTTAAATACAATTTGTGTTGCTTTTAATTTATTCTTTATTTCGAAAACTCTTTTAACCGTTAGATCTACTGCTCCACTCTATTCTCCTTAATTATTACTTCTTTACTCTCAATTCTCATTAATATTTTAACTCATTGTTTTGCTACCCGACGGCAAAAATAACAGCATTACTTGAATGTAGTAACGCCTGAGGAATATGGCACAATTCCATTCCTCAAGGAAAATTAACATAACTCGGTGAAGGAATTAACAACTAGCAAATCACAATTAAACAATTAAGAAAATAGTCTGGCTACCCGCGTTGACAAAGTAAGGAACTGGATGAAGTAGTGGAAACAATAGAAGAAGAAGAACCCATAGTCCTTTTCATGGCCGCTTTCATATGCCTCGAAAATATATTTATTCTTTCTTGCCTAAATATTTTATTCGATTGTTTAATTTATGTTTAACTCCGTAAAATAATATTCTCTTAACTGTACTTTCAAGTCGAGTGGAATGATTTATGTATGCTATCATATCATTGAATCCATAAAACCCACATTATACTATCTATAGAAACGAATGCGAATGCATAAAACTTTGGAACAAGTGGGATGACATCACGGTACTTGCAACATTGTTGCAAGTGTCCAGTACCGTGACATCATTCTACTTGTTCTGTTCATACTGTCGCATTACAACATTCAATTTGTCTCAATGAGGTAAGGCTGTGCCATTTTTAGCTATAAATCTTGTCGCCATAGTATCCTTGGGTGGTCTGTAATGTATTTTCCAATCGTCGCTATAGTATCCCGCTATAATACTTAACAATCAGACAGGAAAATAAGCATAAAATGTTTTTAGAGCTAAACCAGCTCTTCAGTTTCAAAGAACATGTTTTGAATGCAAATATGTGTGTAAACACAAAGTAGGAATACACATTGGCGTTTAATTCCAAGAAAAGCAACATAATGTTGAAGATATGATTTGGGCCTTTATGAAGAAAACCCACCACGCTGCAGTAATACTTATCTTTCGCAAAGACTCTCTTCTGGCTTGTGTGCGTTTCCTTGCTTGGCTATTTGTGAAATCTGGAATACTCAGACGTCCATAATGTGTCCCTTCCATCTTGTCTAGATGACCAAGATCTTCGAAAGGATTCTTTGCTCCATTTGTTCTCAAGATTTTAAAGAGGGGATGCATTGGCTTGATAGAATTTTAAATGTAGTCCCTTAGCTGTGGCCCATTAGACATGAACCACTTTGAAACATTGAACGAATAGTGCCTAAATGTTCCATTACTATTCCAGTGTTTCTTAGAACAAACACTACTCAACAAAGAGAGCATCATGTGTCGATCATAGATGATTTCTACTCTAAAAACTAGCTTTTTTACATTGCCATTTGGCGTCATCAGTGAAGCTAATAGAAATTACTGTGGTTTTATACAAGATATTATCCCAGACGAGTTGTTTGTCAATTACCATGACATCACATCAACTGCCAATATAAGCCAAAGTCTGGTAAATTACACACACGCGTCGCAAGAAAGCGGCAGATTCAGACATTTGTCAGTTTAAATCGGATTTTGAAACCATATCCACTATGAAATTTTAATAATAAAGCAAACGAGGTCATTGCTAATTAACTTTTTGTTAATTACAGAGACTTTCATCTTGTATTTCTAATTTTCATTCTTCCCAAACCCAGAGAAAGAAAGCAAATCAGCTATGCACTGTCCATCACAATCAAAGACATTCAAAAATTCAAAAGATGAAATGACTTTATATCTTATATTGTGTGAGAAAAAACATTTGAGTATACAATGAACTAACCAAAGTAAAATTAAGATCTTTTGCGGCTGCTATTAACAATATCCTTAAGCAAACCGAGTGCTATTAACAATATCCTCAAGCAAACCGAGTGCTTTTGCACGTTTTGAGAAGCAAGCCACCCGGGACCTAAAAGAGATCTCGACAAGACATAGGTCATTACGAACATTTCAAAATGTTTGATAAAGCGGCTTTGAGGAATCATTCAGAATGTCAGCAAGTGCACTTATCTAAAATAAAAACGCTTTTCCTCCCTCGCCTCTCATGTGTATGTGTTGACATCTCTTAGCCTCGAGAGACGATGGAAATGCACCCATGAGAGGTGTTCCAGTTGGTAGTTGTGCAGCATCTTCTGTGGCTATGAAGCCCCACACGGGAGTGGCAATCCTTGCTGCAGTTGCTGCACTTGAAGATTCAGTCAGGTCTGGGTTGGAAGGGCATCATCTTTCTCTGCGATCATCAGCGAGCAGTCGAAGATTTTCCTCGCTGACTTTCCGACCAGTAAACATAACATAACGCTAGATGGACTTGTCTAGGGGAAGCTCTTCCCAGGTATTGACATCGATCCCAAAGGCTTTTATGTCATACTTGCAGACATCCTTGAAGCGGAGATATGGCCGTCCAATTGATCTTCTGCCAGAAGCAAGCGTAGAGTAGAGAAGGTCTTTGGGAATCCGTCTATCATCCATCCGACGTAAATGGCCCGGCCATCTGATGCGACGTTGGCGGAGGAGTGTGGCCATGCTGGGAATTTTGGCATGTTCAAGCACCTCGCTGTTTGTCACACAATCGCTCCAGGTAATCCCGAGTATGCGTCGCAGACAAGGCATGTTAAAGGCACTCAGTCTTTTCTATTTAGAGGCATACATGGTACAGGTTTCACTGGCGTTCAGAATATTGCTTAGCACACAAGCACGGTACACAGAGATCTTAGTGTTCAGTGTCGTATAATGAAGGCAATTGACATTTTTAATGATAATGCTATATAATAAATTCTCAATATCACGTGATTTGTTGCCTTATGTTCATGTCAAGGATAAAGATGAAGAGGATTTAAAACGCATTATTGGAGACATAAAGAACGAGGAAGAATTGAAGGATAAGAAACGGAAAGAAAATTCAAATGTATGGTTAAACGAAGATGGTGTTTTGTCCTCGTTGATAAAATAGAAATAAGATTTGTGACATACATGAAATTAATTTTCCTCCCTGTCATATAAGGAAGGCCACTGACATTATTAGTAATAATTAGTAATAATGTCACAGAATAAATTGTCTATAATAATGTCAACTGCCAACAGTCTACATAATCTATAACAATATCAACAATCAACAGTCTACAGTACTGACTATAGCACACTAGAGTATCAAGATCTAAACAATCGTCTCCACTCTTACTTCCCATCCAATAATTGTCAGTTGTAGAGATTGTAATATAGTGATATCAGCATATTAAGAATGGCTGTTGATGATTTCTTTTAAAGGATAAACTGAGCGAAATGAAAACTCTTTGCACCAAACAAATTACAAGAATGTATAAACTTGTTGACGCGTAACAAAAAGTAAACAATATTTCTTTCTTCCAGAATTTCAGCACTTCACTTGAGATATCAGTCTATGTCGCGTCAAGCCTACATTTATATTACTAAAATATCCTTACATCTACAGATATAGATGTCCCCAGAAAGTGCACTGAGGGAGTTAAAAGCATAATTCAACTTCGGATAGAGTATTTATTGCACCAGTATAAGAGAGTCATATGTAAAAGTGACAACATAGAAAAATAAGAGGGTGGGGTTCTCAAGAAAATATAATCTGTTTACCATGTTAGAGTTTCTAAACTTTGACGTATTCATTTAGTTTTACATGACATCTTTTGACATAACAAATGTGCATGGGGCATCATTCTTTTGGAATAACATTTTAGACAGGTGGGATATATAATTTATATGGACTGTATATAAAACCACTTAATATGATTATTTGTGGCTATAAATTACATGAAGTCAAACACTTGATCAGTAGACCGGTATGAATATATGCCAGTAATATTTCTTCAGGCTCATAGAGTAAATTTTGATACCATAGGACCATTTAACTGGGGTTTAGTGTTACCATAGGTGGAAACTATCCATATTCGGTTTGTCTTAGGAATATATCTTACATCAAATAAAGAGTACATTTAGACGAGAGTAGGTTATAGTGCTGTAATGTTCATTTTTTTTACAAAAGCTAGTGTATTAATGTGAATATATTAGTTTAATCCTCGCCAAAATCCTATAATGTCCATTTTAACGGAATTTCTAAAATCTAAATGATATTTGAAAGGGATTTCGATGTGTCTAAACCCATTAACCGTCTTCAAAGATGAAAACTGTCCAAAGTTTTAGCTAGCAATGAACTGCTCATATAGAACCTTTAGAACAACAGTATGATCACTTAGCGGTATTTACCTTAGTTATTTTGTACATCTGGTTCTGGCAGAATATGACAGATCTTTTATAGACGTCTCCCTAACATTTATAATCGTATGAAACAATTTAACACGACAAAAGCATAAATAAATTGCTACTTTGAAACAATAAAAGAATTGTTGTTTTATACAAGATATTATCCCAAACGAGTTGTTTGTCAACTACCATGACATCACATGAACTACTAATATACGTCAAAGTCTGCTAAATGGATAGAGACGTCTCAAGAAAGCAGCCGATCCAGAAATGTGTCATTTAAAATAGATTTTGAAACAATACCCACTACATTATTTTAATAATAAAGCAAGCTACGTTATAGCTACTGAACATCTCGTCCTAACTACTTAACATTTCGTTAGTCAAACAGTCTGCCATATTGTATTTATCATTTTCAATCTCGTATAGATCATCATGAAAACATATCCTAAACCCGTAGGAAGAAAACAAATCAACTATGCACACAGTCCATTACAATCAAAGACATTACAAAGATAAAAAGATGAAAAACCATTGCATTTTTCCGCTGTGTGAGGAAAATAAAAATTTGAGTACGCAAAGAATATATCCAAATGAAAAAAGAAGACGTATAATTGTACTACTAAAATTAGCCTCAGGAAAAGATTGTTCTTTTGCACGTTTTGAGAGGCAGGCCACATGGGACCTAAATGAGATATTGACAAGACAGAGGTCATTAAACACCTTCAAAAATGCTGGAGAAAACGGCTTTGATGAAACATCCAGAATGTCTGTAAGTGTACTTGTATCTAGACAAACGCTTTTCCTCCCAGCCTGTCATATAACGAAGAAAATTAACAGTTTTAATGTCAAAGAAGAAAACTTCTCGGTAAATATCTCCATTGACGAAATCGGAGGCATTGCAGGAGCGATAGGCTACATTACGGCAGTTTGAATTTTAATGAACTTATAGGAATAAAAAGGAATCGCAAACATCCAGTATGATCTAGATGTATCACGTTATTCGTTGCTTACATTCATGTCACGGATAAAGATGAGGATGATGTTAAACCGATTATTGGAGAAGAAAAGAACGAGGAAGAACTGAAGGAGGGGAATAGGAAAGAATATTCAAAGAAGACGATGCTGATAAAGATACCTTCTATGATGCTCTCGTTCTCATTGATGAAATGCAGATACGATTTATGCCAGAGATGAAATTGTGGTTTACAATACCGACTGTACCACACTAGAGTATCTGTGGTATAAAGTATATACTGTAATGCACTAGAGTATTTGTTGCATACAGTACTGACAGTAATACATTACATTATATGTAGTATGTAGTACTGACAGTAATATATTAGATTATCGGTAGTATGTAGTACTGACAGTAAGACACTAGAGTATCTGTAGTATGTAGTACTGACAGTAAGGCACTAGAGTATCTGTAGTATGTAGTACTGACAGTAAGGCACTAGAGTATCTATAGTATGTAGTACTGACAGTAAGGCACTTGAGTATCTGTAGTATGTAGTACTGACAGTAATACATTAGATTATATGTAGTATGTAGTACTTACAGTAACGCACTAGAGTATCTGTAGTATGTAGTACTGACAGTAATACACTAGAGTATCTGTAGTATGTAGTACTGACAGTAACACTAGAGTAGCTGTAGAATGTAGTACTGACAGTAACACACTAGAGTATCTGTAGTATGTAGTAGTGACAGAAAAACACAATAGAGTATATGTAGTATATAGTACTGACAGTAATACATTAGATTATCTGTAGTATGTAGTAATGACAGTAACACACTAGAGTATCTGTAGTATGTAGTACTGACAGTAACACACTAAAGTATCTGTAATATATAGTACTGATAGTAATACATTAGATTATCTGTAGTATCTAGTAATGACAGTAACACATTAGAGTATCTGTAGTATATAGTACTGACAGTAACACAATACATTATTTGTAGTATGTAGTAGTGACAGTAACATACTAGAGTATCTGTAGTATATAGTACTGACAGAAATACTGTACAGAATCTGTAGTCTATAGACTATGAACTAGGGTATATGTAGGAAACAATACTAACAATAGCACACTAGACTATCAAGTCCTAATTATTACACGATTGTCTCCACTCTTAATCCTCATCGTACACCTATTATTGGTAGAGATTGTGATATTAACATATAAAACGTGGTTGTCAATGATTGTTTTAGAAGGATGAACTGAGGAAAATGATAACGTTTGTTTGCACCTAACAAATTCATTACAATAATGTTTAAGCTTATTGACAAACAATTAAAAGCAAACAATATTTCTTCAAGAATTTACAACACTTCACTTGAGAGAGTCTAAAATCATTAATTTGATATCAGCCTATGCCACGTCAAGGCTACATTCATATACTAAAATATTTCGACATCCACAGACATGTATGTCCCCGGAAAATGCACTGAGGAAGTTAAGAAACCTTATTTAATCTCCGATAGATATTTTATTGTACCACTATGAGGGTCATATGTAAGGTGGTGGAACCGAAAAATGATTTTTTTTCACAAGAAAATATGTGTTTACTACGGTAGACTTTCTAAGGTATGACATATTCATTTGGTTATAAATGAATATCCTTTGACATTACAAAGGAGTATGTGGGCATCATGCTTTAGGATAACAATTTAGACAGTTGGATTATATATATATATATATATATATATATATATATATATATATATATATATATATATATATGCAATAAACTGACGACGAACAGTACGAAACTAGTAACTAACTAGCCTAAGCGCTTTCGACTCTTAATGAGTCTTTTTCAAAGGCAATACAACACATAGTTACGACAAACAAATAAACACAAAAACGTTGTGTAAACCTCTACATTTCTGTCTTCACATGTGCTAAAACTATAAATACAACAAGCTTGTATAGACTAGTTGCGGAAACTGAAAACGTTGTATAATTCCCTAAAAGTCTACAAGCCAAAGCGACATCTATTTTTACTTTGTGTACATATGTAACGCAGATTATATCCCGGATATTTGATTCTATACCGGTTATTCTTATAGTAAAAATTTAAGGATAATAAGAAGATTTAGAAAATGTTAAATTCTACTAGTGCATAGTTTTCATTTTCTAGTCTTGCATATATTTTAATTAATCCCTGACACACGTGATCCCTTGGTGGATCCAGTACGCTTGAGAGGGTTGTTATTCGCCATATGATTTGTATTCTTTATATATATATATATATATATATATATATATATATATATATATATATATATATATATATATATATATATATATATATATATATATAATAAACGGAGAAATTGTGTGCTGAAATTGACACCCTTCGAGATTTTGAAAGAAAATAATCCAACCATAATAATAATAAGCCGAATTAACAAGTGTAGAATGTGTGTATGAAAAGATCCGCAATAACAATCTCAATAATTCGATACAAGCCCTATTATCTCAGTCTGTTGTCTGTTTCAATAATCAGATTAAAATTTCTCAGTCTAGCTCAATAATTATTTTAAAGCCATATTGTCTCAGTCTAGCTCAATACTCATATTAAAATATAACATTCTATCTGAATACTCAGGGTAAAGTATCTCAGTTATCTCAATAATCAGATTAACATTTATCAGTCTAGCTCAATAATTACTTTAAGGCACTAGTCTCTCAATCTATCTAAATACTCAGATTAAAATATCACAGTCTATCTGAATACTCAGGTTAAAGTGTCTCAGTTATCTCAATAATCAGATTAACATTTATCAGTTCAGCTCAATAATTACTTTAAAGACCTAATATCTCATTGCATCAGATTAAAATTTCTCAGCCATTTGCAGCAAATGGAAAACCATTTATCTTACTACAGCTCATTAAGTAGTAATGAGATTATAACACTCGTGGCTCAATCTTAATTAGTAAATTAAAACCGATAAGATATTATCGCAGCTAAATAAGTAAATAAAACCCTAAGTATTTTTGTCCATCTGATTAAATTAGGCTAACACCCATTATAGCTCAGTCCATCGAACTATGTAAATTAAATACATCTGTCCATCTTATTAACTAAGCTAAAAACCTTTATTGCTCGCTCCATCTTATCAAGTAAATTATAACCCTTAATATCTAAGTCATCTCAACATGTCAAGCAGATACTTGTAATATTGACAATAGAGAAAGTTTCACAAATTGAATCGAGATTTTCCTATTGAAGGCAGGTGATACCTGTGTTTATTTTTAACGGACACAGCACAATCATTTAATAAATAAGATTAACTCGTGTATTAAGAATATTGAAGACAAAAAAGGTTTATTCAGCCTATTCCAAATAACTAAAGGAATTAATTTTGGACATCTGATTAACAGCCTTACTAAATAAAGTAGTTTACCTTTGTTGCTTCTGTTTTGGTTTTTGAGAGGGGGTGGGGAGGTTAACTCCATTTACCAAACCAATATAGGCTATACACGGTGGCTAGTATATATGATGAAGAACAAACTTGGGAAAACACCGGTAAGAAACACCGGCTCACGTGAATCTACTGAGAGTTTATCAAAGACCCACACTGGCCGAGCCCGAGACTCTAACCTAGTTAGAAAAAGCACGATGGCAATCGGTAAACACAAGCAATTTCGATCATTTGGTCACCCGAGGTCCCCAGTAAATACAGTATACAACATCAAGTGCAAATTGAAATACATTCTCGTAGAGCTGAATAACTAGCATTGAATATTTCAAATTTCAGCATAATATGCAAGCTAAAAAGTATATATGTGAACGCATGAGCCACCCTTGGTGTCATAAACACTCGGGTTTGAGGACGGGCTTGTGTGTAGGCTTCATCATGAGGGCCTAGTCACAAAACTGTAAAATACAAAAAAAAAACACACAAGCTGATTAGACTGAACATAAGTTGCCATGCGAACGCAATCAAAGCAATCTAGAAATATAACTGACTCAGATCCAACAAGAGTCATCCTGACGGATAAAAATGTACTACACACAAAAAAATTATCGCTTGGATAAGATTCTGAAAGCCACACAAAGTTTGTCAGACAGTCATATATATATAAATATATATATATATATATATATATATATATATATATATATATATATATATATATATATATATATATATATATATATATATATATATACTGCCTTTAGGGTCACACGCTTTTGGGTATTGTTGTGGGGATTTTGCAAAAATGTATGACAAACTTTGACGTTAAAGATAGAGACTTATTATTACCCTTTTATTTGTATTTTTTTAAATTTATTTTTAACATTTATTCAGTCTATGAATAATAATAGCGAAATATGCATTTAAATATTCTGACAAATAAAACTTAGTCCAATAAATATTCAAACTTTATGATAATATCATAAATAATATTCTTATTTTTATTTAACTGTTTAATCCAGACCAAATGGTTGCATTTTCTTAGTTCTTGTGTTCAAATTTAAATGAGTTGTGTCACTTTAATCCATTTGCATTAAAGGCAGATTAAAATTAATACTGAGGGGGTTGTGGGTCCATGAATACCTCGCATAAAATTGGTCGCATAAAACTAGAAACAAAAATCAAATGGTGCTGTGCGAATGTAACCAATGTCTCAAAATGCTTCTAGGGAGGAGTTAGGTCTAGTAAGCGATTACTAGTTCTTCAGTACTGTGATCTCAAATACACAAGCAAATTCACCAACAATTGTTTCCGAAATGAATATGGCGAAATCAAATGAAAAGGATTTCTATAAGGCTGACAACCATCTCTCAATTTCAAAAATTCAAATATCTATCACATGTACATTGTCCTAACAACGCCGAGTCTTTAAACTTGACACAAATAGGAATCACCACTTGACTGTTTATTGCATATATCCTCGCATGTGTAGTCTTGACTAATGACAAAGTAGTACAAAACGACTCAGTACAAAACAACTCGGGGAATATTTCGCAATTAACATATAATATGACACTATATTCTCTATTTCGAATTCCTTTCAACATGCATCAGCGAATCAGTGTCTTTTTACGGTCTTTGAAAGAGACAATTTTAGCTGCCTAACACTCATACAACTGTTAGAAAATGGTGAGATCTTCAGGCCAGGAAAATATAGTCGTGAAATTTCAACATGAATACCTTTCGCGTTCACCTTGACGGGTTTATATAATGGAATAAATGGAATTATACTTACAGACTCTGATGGGGCAATAAGCAATCAACGTAAAAACAATGAATGCTATCCACGACACGAGATTCCTTTCGGGTATTGATGTCATGACGGCATCCGGTATCTTCTCTGGTATGACCGAAATACTGTGACTTAAGTCTTACCTGGTTTATCGGGGCGTTTAGAAAAGGTTACCGGTTGAGAAATCGTTCTGATGAACTGTATTTACATTTTTGCTTACTACGAGTGATGCCCCTTTGAATAAGATCAGAAGGATTTCAGAGCAGTATTACAGTATGCATATCTATGATATTTGTCGAAAAAAATATTTAAGCAAATCTTCAACAACCATGCATGTTTTATTTTATAGTTAGAATTATCGTTTATATAATATACACGAAATCTGCATTACTTAGACATAACTGCCAAGATTCCATTTAGTGATTCTCGGGGTTATACCAGTTGAGGTCTGGTCTGAGTATGAATGGATAAAAGCATATACTGACACTATTTTGGGCTTTTTGCCTTTGCTATCATTACTCGTCTAACTGTCCTAATACTTCCATCTTTACTTGATCTTTGATCACGCATCATGCATTGATGTTACAGATATAGGTCAACAGAGACTTTCAGCTTCGAATAAACTCTGAAGTTTCTAACAGAAAGCTCAATATTGTGGTGTGTAAATTCATCTATATTCATAGTGTCCAGTTCATTACTCTACCACTTAAATAAGGAAAGGCCGTGCTTTCTGACGATACATGCATTTTTGGAACTTGTTGAGAGAACAATTTGTCTTTAGCATATATATATATATATATATATATATATATATATATATATATATATATATATATATATATATATATATATATATATATATATATATATATATATATATATATATAGTCATAATATCAAGTTTTCACTTTAGAATGTGAAGCTAAATACTGAGCTCTACTGTAACCGTATCAAACATATGAGACAATTACATTATACACACACAAATAAATATACTGAGGAAATGGTGGTCGACGACCCTTTCTTTCCTACTTGCAACGATAATTTTAACGTGAAAAATTGTAAATTTTGAACGAAACTACCTCTGCACTAGATTTCAATTTGGACGTGTAATATGTTCACTGTACAAACGCACTGTGTTGGGAAAAGAGAGCAAAATTATTAGAATTATTGTGACGATGATACTCATGCAAATTGCAATCTTTCATCCAGAAATTTGAGCCTTTTGGATAGGTTTATGGGAGTAAGAACGTAAACAAGGAAAATACTATGTTGGTAGTATACCTTTGCTGTTTTACAGCCCGTACATATGTGCATAAAAATTTAACATTTTCCTCAATTTGCCCTAAAGGCTTAGCCCTTTGATAGTTAAGCACGGATTTGGTGCCAAATTTGAACTGTACGGATATTCCTTTTTGGTTTAGGACAAAACACGTGCTTCTAATCACATAATTAATTATTTCCTTTGTTGCACATAATATGTACAAAATATAGTACTTGCACAGAAAGACACCATTATAATTTCGTTTCAAGATCTTCCTGAGAGGGAGACCTTTACCTAGAAAATGTATATTGTTACGAATGTATAATTAAATGGCTTGTTTGTTAGTTTTGAATTTTTTCATTTTATTTTTGCTTCATAACATTTTATTGGAATGATAATTTTCATTAGATTTGAATCACTTTTTCTGAAAATTAACTTCACTCGATTAAGTTATAAATTTACTTCAGCCTTTTTTTAGCTCAGCCTCGTTCATAGATTTTATAAACATCCCATGAATACGATTAGTTATGACCAAGGCTATTTTTGGCCCACGTATGAGCTGAATTGTAAACATAATTGCTTTTTTAATTTGTTTCCAGTGTAGGAATTACATTCTTAGAACTATTCTAGCTAGGTGATAAATTGCATTTTGTATGCCGCTGTTCAAAGTTAAGAGATTACTTGACTATTGACGCGGGACTGAAATGACCATTTAGTAGGTCTTAATACTGCTATCTCAGTAACAGTTCGGCAGTTGTATTCCTAGACCACAGAACTCAAGCTGATTATTATATTGTTGATGTCAGATTGTTTGAAATGTGTTTCTTGTTTGCATTTAATAATTTATATTCTCTAGAAATCAAAACAAGTGCTTCATATTTATAAACGTTCTGGGAGAAAGATATTCAGTGGAAATTAATTGTGGAATTTTACACAGGGCACTATAAATTGTTTCAACGATGAATTATTGACACTTGTCCAACAATCTCATCTGACGACAACGCCTTCCATATTGGAATTTCATCGAGATTCGAATCAGGAATCAATTAGAACTGTTTAATGCTAGGAATTATGTTTTCAATTCTAGGATTACGTTTTAGATTATATTTACAAACCTTAACTCCTCTTTCCTACTTTTACATTTACATTTACATTTTGTCTAGGAAAATAACTTATTTTTTAAACTTTACAAACTTTGTTGGCTTCATTTTTCTCTTTTGCTTCTCTTGTAAGTGCCTAAGCGTAACAATATTGCTTAGTTATCATTGCAAAACCTTGTCTGTACTTGTCCGATACGCTTATGCATTAAAATAGATGATATGCTTTATCTACAAACGATGTTACAGAACAAACGAATTTTATTGGTAAGGAAATTATAACTGAAACAAAAGACAGAAGTATCAACACGCTAGTTTTTTGATTCACTGTCTTCTCTGGTGACCCTGCTTATCTAATTCATGCGAGTCAACTTTGAATCACAATTTCTTGACTATTGTTGTTCTTTATTTGTATTCCTTCTCCATTTATCAGTGAAATGAAATCTATGAAGAATCTCTTGGGAAAAATGTATAGCATCAATAAGCGATTCTCGTGTCTCTAATAACATCCAGCTCTAAACAAATGCCCTGTTTGTTTATTATTAAACGTGGATTTTTATAGTGTAGCAGTAAAACAGTGTTACAAGGGTATTTTCAACACTGCTGCCATTGATATAATACCTATGTTTGTTACAACGGCATACATAATATAATACCTATATTTGTCATATATATTCCGTGATAGCGATATTCATCCTCCCCTGCAACGATATTAATTTACCCCTGCATCGATATTCATCAGCCACTGCAACATAATTTACCAATTGCTGCAAAGATATTAATTTGCCTCTGTAATGATATTGACCTACGCCTTCAAAAATATTCAACGACTCCTGCATGGATATTCACATATCCCAGCAATGATACTGATATACACATGTGAAGATATTCACCGACTCCTGCAAATATATTCACCTACCAATGCAACTCCTGCAAAGATATTTTACCTACCTAGAGAATACACTCACCGACTCATGTAACGACATAAATAGAAACTATTCACATTCGGCTTGTCGATGGATTATACCTTAAATAAAAAAGAGGACGCCCAGAGGTGAGTCTGTTAAATGGCTGTACAGTTCAATAGCATGATGATACAACGGGTACAGTATTAATGCTTTTGAACCTTTTCAATCCTTCCGAAACCATATATTGTCGATTTTTGTTGGAATTTCAAAAATTTAAATGATGTTTAAGGAAATGCGATACGTTTAAACGTAATCACCGTCTTCAAAGATGCCAACGTCCCGTTGTTGTATTAAACTATGAACTGCTCGCACAGAACTAAGAGCAGAACAGTGGATCAATTTGGTAACACATCAATTGCTAAAACGATTTTGTTTGATATTTTTTAATCAAGCCTCAATGTGGAAAGGAGGTTACTTTGATCCACGAAGTTGCAATGGAACCTCTTCGAAAGACTTTCTACTGGAGATTTCATTACACATACTTTAAGTATTTTTGTTTTAACTTACCATGACACAATACAAAGAAAGTCTAGAAATAAACTTGAAACTAAAGATATGTGCGTCACGCAGTTTGCTATCCGATTCAACATCGTCTTAGCGGTATTCATGCAAGTTTAAAACAGGAAGTGTCAAAACGGTTTAAATATTCTTGATGAAAGTATTGACACGGAAAATCTTAAATGAATCAAACATACTCGTACACGGTTACTAGAAAGTCTTGAAACAAGACAGTTTAATTTTTTTCGTACCTAAGATACAAAAACTTTCTGAAGCATTCAGCCGGTTCATGCCGGCTTGTGCATGCCCTATACTAGCAAATACATACATTTCTTAAACACACTCCACACCCTATAGTTGCTATACCACATAAATTTTGATCAATAAACAATAACTCTTAGAGCGCTGATTATTCTATTATGTGTTACGTCTAGATCTAACACAATATAGCCAAGGATTTTTATAGATTTTTCTCGAACATTTAAAAAAACGAATGAAACAATTTATACGTAAACAGCCTAAAAAATATATATTGGTATCCATTTCTTTACAGAAGTATATAATAGTTTATATTTATAAAGATTAATGCCTTTAAATAAACTATATACAATTTAGAAAACAAAGGGTGGATGAATAACGGAAAATAAACGAAGATATATTTTGCTAAAATGTAAAACCTAGTTTTTGGAATATGCCCAATTAAACATTTGTTGACGATGTGTTTGAACAGATGCGCAATAATAATCTAAATAATTAGATTGAAGCCAAAATGGCTCAGTCCATTCCAATAAGCAGATTAAAATATCTCAATCTAGCTCAATAAATAAATAAATAATAGCCCCAATATAATATCTCAGTCTATCTCAATAATCAGATTAAAACTTATTGGTCAATGTCAATAATTGGATTAAACCCCGAACATTTCATTCTATCTCAATAATCAGATTAAAATAGCTCAGTCCATCTCAATAGCTAGGTAAAAGCCCTATTATTTCAGACTATTTCAATAACCAAATAAACATTTTCTCAGTAAATTTCAATAATTAGATTAAAGCCTTAATATATCAGTATATTTCAATAATCAGCTTAAAACCCTATCATCTCAATCTCAATAATCAGATTACAATATTTCAGTTCATCACAATAATTTATTTAAAGCCCTAATTTCACAGTCTATCTCAATAATCACACGAAAATATCTCAATTATTATCAGAAACTAAATTGAAAACCCAACACTAAGAGAAGATCATAGTAAGTAGATAATTAACACTCCTAGTAGCTCAATCAATCTTAGAAGTTAAATTAAAACCGCTAATATATAACGGCAGATCAGTAAGTAAATTAAATATATATGTTTATCTCATTAACTGGGCTAAAAGCCCTTAAAGGTGGGTCCATCTTAGTTAGTAATTTACAATTCCTAATGCCTTATTCCATCTTAGCATCTTAGATAGATACATCTAATGCTGACTATAGAGAAAACATCAAAAGTTTCATCCAATCACCAGTTAGAACGAGATTTCCATATCTAAGTCGGGTGTTTCTTAAGTTAGTGTCTGAAAAGACACACACCAAAAAACTCATTAAATAATTTACAACTATGTACTGACAATCTTGAAAACAACAAAAACTTTATTCAGTCTATTTGCAATACTTTGAGGAGTTACTTGTTGGTATCTGACTAGCATCCTTACAAAATCAAGTAAATGCACCTTGTTGTTTTTGTTTGGGTTAACGGCAGGGCAGCTGGCGCCATTTCTCAAGGCAATATAAGCTACATGGAGTACAGTATATCTGGTGAAAGAAGAACAGGAGAAAACCTCGCTAAGAATCATCGACTCAGGGGAAACTACTGGCAACATTTTCAGATATCCACATTGCCACTCCAACCTACACAGTAAGAAGTACGATGGCAGAGATTGGTAAAGGCGAATGATTTAGACTCCTCGGTCTCTTTGGTCCCAATATATAATGTAGACCAAATAAAATGCAAAATTGAAATGCTCGTAAGCGGAATAAATGACATCGAATATTTCAAACTTTGGCATAAAGTGCAAGTTCAAAAGTAGACATGTGAACGCATGAGGCAACCTTGGCGTCATAAACACTCGGGTGGGGGAACAGGATCTTTTTATGGTTCATAATGATGGCCGAGTGACAAGATTGTGAACTGAAAACATACGCTGATTATACTGAACCTAAAACGCATTGCGAACGCAATCAAAGCAATCTATAAACACGGATAACTCTCACGTGTGTCTTTATGGCGTATAAAAATGTAAGACTTACATACAACAAAAACATTGCATAGCGAAGATACTGAAAGAAATGTACAAGATGTAAGACGGTTACACACACACTCACACACACACACACACACACATATACAGACACACACACCGCTCCAAATTCTCAGGATTTGTATATAGTGGTAGAACTTTTGCAAAAATTGATGACAAACCTTAAAGCTAAAGGCTGTTATTTTGTTTTTATTTTTCAACACATTTTTGTTCTTATTTAATGTTTCAATGTGTTGCTATGTCTCTGATAAGTATTAGTGAAATATTTATTGCAATATTCTGACTTTTATAAAACATTGTCTAATAAAATTCCAAATTTTCTGACGATATTATAAATAATATTCTTTAGAACCGTTTTTATTCAGGCACTAAAATCTGCATTTTCGTTGTTCGTTTACTACAATTTCAGCTAGTTGTGTTTTCTGAATAAATCTGCATTAAAAGCAGATTAAAATTATTACTGAAGGGTTTATAAATTCCTCGGAATGTTTGAAATTTCGGCATAAAAGCAAACAAAAAATTATATGGTGCTATGTGAAAGCAGCATAGGTGTCAGAATGATTCTAGTAGGAAATTGATCATGTAAGTGATAAGTAGTTCTTAATTATCATGATATTAAATATACGCGCAAATTCACCACCTGTTATTAGAGAGAAGAACGGGAGGGGAGGGTGAAATGAAAAGGAAACATATAAATAAGTTGCAGGGAAATTAAAAAGGATTCGTAAAGGGCTGACGCCAATCTCATATAGTATCTTGTCTGGTATGACAGAAATAATGTGACCTAAGTCTCGCCTGGATTACCAAAGCGTTTAGAAAAAGTTACATGTCGAGAAGTGGTTCTGATGGGATCGGGACACAATCAGTACTTCCATTTCAGTACCCACGAATGTAGCCCCAGTCTAATTTTAGAGCATTTGCTCATGTCTCCTTTTGGTGGTGATACAAGACTTAGATCTAAGCATTCTTGGTATGGATTTAAAGACAATTGTTTGTTCGTTAGAATATACGCTTATTGTGTGGTTATGTGTGTTTCGTTGACAGTGTACAATGAGTAATAATGTCTTGGTGAAGATCCGGAAGTGAAATCTGTGTTCCATTGCACACTGGTTTGTAGACAGTCAAACGATGCACAGCAAATGCCTGTGAACCTTTGAAAAAAGTCTCCATCATGAAGTCATCTTTGAAGATATGTTAAATCAACATATAGTTTTTACTGATTGTCACACAATACAAGTTCAATAGTGAGAAACAATTGTAGAAAATATATAGTAAAAATAATTGTACTCTCTGGTCTATAAGTGCAGTATTTGAGTAAAGTTTAAATAGGTATAAAATCTTTATTATTAATGATAGACACATGAATATTTAATATGTTACGTCTATTGACTCTAACAAAAATAGGAATAAAACTAAAGGTAAAGAATTAATTTAAATGAAATGTTTAACACAAATAAGAAATAAAATTTTACTCCCAAACATGCACATATATAATATTTATTGAGAATGATATCAGCACGTATATACAAGCTCAAATGATGGATATTTTACACAATTTGTCAGAGAAAATATCGTTGTAAGTCAAATGAGACCTTCGTTAAATATACATGAAGACAAAATTATATTTTGTAGTGTACCTTTAGGTTATTGAAACTATTTATTAGGAGTCCAAACAGTTAATTTATGTGTTTATGATGATGGGGTGACTTCCTGAGCAACATATATATGCTTGAATTGTTTTTGGTAATTGTTTATAAACATAGTTATATTGTATTTAGTGAGAGTACAGAAATGAAACATTTATACTAGAACCTGCCCAATTTCTCTGTGAAATCATTTTAAGCTGCCAGAGAATGATATACAGGTCAGATGAATACAATGTAATTTCCTCAGGTATATTTTTCCTTGCTTGTAAGAAAAGTGCAAAATGATTAAGTTGAATACAAACTTCATTCAATGTAATTGTTCAGTTTCGTGAAGATATTGATTTATGTAGTACAGCATTGGTGCATAGATGAAATTATGGGAATTCTAATGATCTATTTTTCATTATGCATTATTATTTACTGATAATAATTTTTAACTGACACTCTAAAGATTACACAAGCAATATTAAAACAGATTATTTGAATTTAAATTTGTACAACTGATCTTAACATGGTTACATATCTAACATGAAGAAATATGCATATATTTTAGAGTGTTTGGGATCAAAAGTTGACATTCAATGCATCATATAGTGTGTTTTTTAAGACTCAGGTCTTGCAGTTTGCACTTTATTTACCCCATGAATATGCCAATATATGGTAACATATTTAATTTATATTTAGTACTTTGACTGTGCAGTATTGTAGCAACGGCTGATATCTGATTCCCTAAAATCATTGAGTTTAATAACTGGCAACCAACACTCTTAAAAGTACACTGAAATGTTCAAACAGATCATTTGAATTATGTTTGCGATTGTGATTTTAACAAGTACATTGTACATGTCCCACACATGCAAATGTCTGTCCTTGTTTACAAGTTTTGGGGATCAGAACATCACATTCTGGTTAATAGCATAAGATCTATTGGTACCAATACTTGATCGGTGTGGCCACACTTGGCTGTATTCACCTGCAATATTCAAAATTGTTAATTTTCTAATGACTAAGAATGCTTATAATAATATATTTTAATTTGGTACATTCTCATTTGACTTTTCTCTACACTGGAATGTACTAAAGTTTACATAAATGATCAAACCTCACCGCTCCAACATTGCCTTAAACTTTATGATACATATTCTACCTTATTAGTTATTTAACATGTTAATGGTTAAATATGTTTCTAGAAACCTCGTCTATTTTTAGGATGCATTTATTACTTTAATACTTGTCATTGTTACACACTTCTGAGTGTGACTCTGTCAAGTTTACTATTTTTCCTATATTTGGAACCTGAATGTTATTTAAAAGGACCAAATCTAATACATTTTTACTTCATATGCCTACATCTTATTGTTTTAAAGAATTAAGTGAAACATGTTATATCATTTTAAGTCTACCCTGGTATCTGGAACAAAGTGTTAGAGTTGAATTAGTTTGGAAGCTCGCTTGCAGTAGTCATGTGATGATAGCGAGATCTCAAAAGGACACGTATTGTGTACTGGCATACGTGACAAAGATTAGTTTATATCAGCACACTGATATACAGCACCTCGAAGTTGTTTCTTAGAGCTTCATGAGGGAGATTTGCACCATTTTTAGGTAAGGTGGAACCTCCCTGAAACTAATTTCCTATCACATTTTCGCCATTTGTCGTTATCGACATTGAACTTGAAAGCATGTTTGCTTTAAAACATGTTATTGGTCCCTTCAAAACTTAAATTTTGAGTGTGCTATTAGTTATATAAACACCTGCCTAAGTACCTGACACAATAAAATTTGAACATAGAAACTGTCATTGTTTCTTTAGTGTGTACACCTATATGCATCTGGATAGGCATACTGCAATTTGCTGCCTAAATCTCTGTGAGCTATCATGCTTCAGTACCCTTTGAAAAAATGTTATCAGTTGTACAGACCCAAACTACCATTTATTTTAAAAACCATTCATTAGTCAACTTTGCTGCCTTAAATTTGTCAAATTGAATTTTATAACTTGTATGAAAATTATTTTTACAAAAACATTTAGTTCTTAAAATTTAATTGTTTATTTAATTTCCATGACAATTTAATATATAAAACTTTAAATTACAAACATATTTCAGATAAGACTCATCACGTATTAAATTAGGTTTTCACTACATTGAAAAAATCCAATATACAGGAAGATATAGCAAATTTAGTTTTGGTTTCGTCGGGGTCTTTAAAGATAATTGTGAAAAAAATCGAAGTAGATCTGCAGGTGCATGCCAGGAAAAAAATCATAGCTGGCGTTCGAAAAAGTAAAATTTGTGGAAATAGTTTTTTCTGCTTGTTGGCCCTGGTTTTCTCCACACTTGGTTTTCTTTATTTTTCCGCATGGTCCAGTCTGCTAAAAAGTAAGCGGTTAACGTAAACATCGAGCTACTTATAAAATAGATCACGTAAGCGATTTAAATTTCACTCTATGACAAATACAACAACCATTAGCTAACGCTATCAGTAAAGGTATCACTCTGCTTTTATTTAGATTACCTAGAAATATCACCGTTGCTAATTTATGGCCGAAGCTTTCGCCTATTGTCTATAGTTGGTGACCGTAAGATCTTGCGAGACTATAGTGTATTAATATTTCTCTAAAGTTCTTTATTTCAAGCTATACAAGAATACTATATAATAGTTTGATACACTTAATGCTTATTCAACGAATTCATGTGCTTCCATAAGTCGACCAAGAATACACATATGTTGTGGAATGAATCCTTGCAGAGAACATAAAATGTCATGCACGCTTTATAAAATGTAGTTATGCGCAAGGGATATCACTACGAGCGAACAGACCAACGCCTGTATGACCCTTTACTTGTAAGGGACACAAGAACAGTTTCCTTAACAACTGAAGGGTTCTTAAAATCGATAATACTGCAGTTATGTGTCCCTAACCACCTGATGATTACACATCACGAAACCCTGAGCCATGAAACACGAGCGCTACCCTTAACGTAATAACACGTATTATTACTATCTTAAATTAATAAACATAAACACCACAATATACACAGTGGAAAAACATTTACAACCTGAAATCTCAAAAAAATCTATCTTTTACAATTGTTCAAAGAATTTTCACAAAACTGTCAGCCGGAAATGGTAAAACGTTATTGTACACCTGTACTAACCACACACCGAGGTCACAAAAGTTTTATTAAAACCTACAACAAGCATAAGAAGAATAGTTATGATAAGCTTTGTCGCAAAAGGACGGACAAGTGGCCCGACTGGTAAACAGAAGCAACGATGAAAGTCAAATAGCGAAGCATAAGTTTTACCAGCTCTATATTACATGAAAGTCATTGTGTGCACAGTTTGAGTAAATGACAATCAACAATAATTCATTATATTAGGAATTTTTTGCTGTCGGGTTAAGTGTTTACTAACAACCTCAAGACGTGAATTTCGCCAATATTTATCAGTAGATAAACATCCTTTCCAACTTAAAAGGGACAATTGATATTAAGACCTTAAAGGGGGACATTTGATATTAAGACCTTAAAGGTCTATTCTCCTGATTTATACTTAGTATTCCAAGATGAGGTCAAACAAATGAATAGGAATACTTTTTGAAGAACAAAATCGATGAGAAATATCATTCTCATTTAATTAAATCACTGAAACAACTAGTGTTGAGATATACCATGTGAGATATCATTAATATCACACATGCTTAATTAAATAATAGAGACAAATTTAAACTTTCATATAATTCGGAGAGCCTAATTAATTTCTATCATATACAGTCAATATTTTAAAAGAGACAACGGTTGTATTTATTGCCTACATTGAATTATGTCTTCCTCTTCCTCACAAAATGTATCGACCTTTGACTATATTAGCAACAATGAATGGGGACAGTTAAAATAATGCCATGATTAAGCACAAATTTAAAGGTGTCACTATATTACGGTTTCCAGAGTTACTCTTTACAACTTTACATATACTGTGACATAACTATTTAAATTTCCTCTTCTCACTCAATCTATTGTAAGTGTAGCAACAAAATATCTTTGTAATCCCTTGCATACAGAAGTTCATATTCACAACTTTTCATGCTTTGTTAAAACACAATCTCACATATATCACCCATACTTCTTTTTCGTGCAATGCAAACAGCCAAGTTGACCAGACAGATGAATTCTATTTCAATTGCAAAGATTTAATTGCTGCAACTGATTGATTGAATATATTCTGTATCACACTGCAAAAAGAACAAACGAATAGTCTTTCCATGCCTCAAGTTCTAAAAATCAGTAGTGCGCGCGATATGATTTACACTGGAAACCATGATATTGATTTAACTATTTAATTTTTAATACTATTTTCATACCCAATGTTATCATATGTTTTTCATACCCAATGTTATCATATGACCATTTGGAACTACTAGCAGCATATACATACGCTTCATGCATAAGGGAATTTACAAGTATCTGAGTAAATTATGTGCTAAACTGTTTTACCGGCAGATATTTTCTACGCGTGTGTATTGCTACCAGTAGAGAATGAAAATAATTTTAAAGAAACGGTCTTAATTGACAAATAATGAAAATCATTTTGATTCAATTTTGAATTAAAAACTGGCACCTAATTTTTAATATAAATCTGACCAATGATCATGTACACAAAAAATTTTATACCTTGCATTTTGACACGTAATAGACTATGCACATTTTACCACAAAGTAACTCTCAAAAATAATAATAATAATAATAATAATAATAATAATAATAATAATAATAATAATAATGTTACTAAGGAAAGACGCAGGTGGGGACGCGAGTGAAATTATTACAACATAATTTTCATTGTTTCCTATCCACGAAAAAAAAATCCAAATTAGGTTTCTTCTACTCTTTCGCTTTTATAATTGACGAAATATTGAACGTTCATGTCAAGAATGACCCACTGAGTTTTTTTTTAATTGTACATCTTGTCTGCTTCCAAGAACCTAGTGAAAGAAAACAAACTGGAAATATACTGAAGCAAGGAATGTAAGCCACGACTATCACGATTTACCTATAAGGAGTGCAAACGAGAAAATGGTCAATGCACGCATGAAGTTTCAAGGCTATAAATTCAACTGTGCAAATAAAATTTCACTTCATATAAATGACAAAAGCAAACAAAAAACCTATTAAGCATGGAAAGTACTTGTATGTTGGTGTTGACAGTCAGAATGTACACGCAATCGAAACCGCACAAAAGCGGCAGACGTTAGTTGCTTGAAATAGATGCTGTCAAAATTAAACAATATTTTATTGAACTTTAACTGCCTGATATCGACAAATAAAAGCCGAGGATAAAGCGTAATATGATTCGAATGCATGTATATTTATGATTAAAACGGGGTGGGGAAAGATAACTATGAAATAGTCAACAGATTAAAACCAGCTTCAACATGTTCTATACATGTATTAACAGAAACAAATTATAATGACTAGACGACATAAAATTTTAAATCAGGATTTTCCCATTCAACGAAAATGTTTATCAGTTTGGCTTCTACCTCTCTGATAATTCCTAGAGCCATTAGCACCTTGGCATTACATCCTTTTACTTGCATGTATTTTATGTCTATGAGTGGTTTTTCATACTTTCTTGGGGTACAGTATATATTTGTTGAAACTACCATTTTGCAAGCCATTAATTCAATTAAAGTTGATTTTCCTTATTTTTGGCGCAGTCAGTATTTAGACTTGTCCGAGACATACCGAAATCTCCCCAAGTCAAAAAGTTGACATCCTGTGGGTGGGTGGTAGGTAGGCTACAAGCCTTCTATGGTTTCCTACTCCCTCTGTCTCAGTTCTGAAAAACAAACTCAGCATTTATCCACTCGACTGAGTGTGTCCCAATTTCGTCCATTACTACTCTGACTTGTATTCACTCTAAGTGGTACTTACCTAGGTTCTTCAAGCCCCACTTAGCAGGCTCAAAAACATACAAAAAGTAATCTCACACAATTTCTGATCCTAGCTAATAAATACTAATTTTGCACAAAGTCCATTTATCTTACAAGGACCAAACAGAAAACAAATTTTCAGAGAGTAAAGAGTAAACATAACATTTTTTTCAAAAGAATCAAAAGAAAAAGTGTACTTCATGAAAGAAAAACTTCAAATGAAAAATATGAAAAACCTTTTGCAGCTTATCCTGAAACATTTCATGTAGATCCAGACAGTCTCAGTATCCAACAATGACCTGCTTTATCCGGGTGTATGTTATAAAGAATGATAAAGTATAGTAAAACAACAAAATAATTGTATGGCTAGCGCAATAGAAGCCGTACAGAGGATTTCAGCATGCGACATATAGACCAGTTTGATATATATGGTCAATAGGTTCATCGGCTTAGGACATTGTGATGAGTATTTAGTAAAAATATATGACAAACTTTGAAGTTAAAGATGGCGACCTAATAATATTCTTCTTTTATTGTTTTCTTTATGAAGCAAATGTTTCCGTTTTTTCTATTAAGTTGTTTCCAGCCCTCTGAGAAATAGTCGCCAAACATGCATTTAAATGTTATCTCTTAAATAACACATGATGAACAAACACTTTAATTTCCTGGTGAAATCATTAATAACAGCCGTATTTAATCACAGTAAACAGGCTGCATTTTCGGCACTTGTAACTCAAATTTAACGGAATTGTTTTAATTTACATTAAAGCTAGATGAGAACTATACAGTGAGGGTCAGGAATTCACCGCATGAAAGTTTGGTATTAAGACCCCCAAAAAGTCAAAAGTTGCTTTGTAAAATTACGACTATAAAATACGCATGTTAAAAATTCATAGAAAATCAGTTGTAACATTACTCTTCTAGTTATTTGAACCTTGTCCTCAAGGTTCAATAAAATAACGTGTGACTAAAACACACATGCATGTTTTAACCCTCCAACGTGACATTTGACCACTTTGGCATGGGACAATGAAATACATTTGAAGCTACGTAAACATCCTAAATAGGGCGTGTGAGATTCGACATTTATTGATTTCTCCGTTCGACACAAAAATCTCGTTATTCGTTAGAAATATTGCTTTCGTACTATATTTTAAGTATATTTTGTCTTTTTTTGGTTTATTCACTTTTAATTATTTACCTCAAACTCAAATTGATAGAGATCTAAGAGTCATATGAAGTTGGTTAGGTTTGGATAAGTAAAATAACTTTATTTGTAATTCTAATAATTGTATGTGTTCTATTTCTTGAGCATTGTTTGATCTTGATTATAAGTGTTGCATAATTGTGTCTTCAAGACTTCTGACCTCTTGCCGTTTGAATCCAGTACCTCTCCGCTCCCCAACGATATAACGACACCCTCATAGCCGGAGTGACACCTCCGCAACTTGAGATCATAACGTCATCTGTACTTCTATCTCTTTAGATCTGAGAGTGACTATCAATAAATACAAACCAGGAAGTAATGTAACAAGCACATAGCAATAACTTTACATAACAAGTTGAAGAGAATTTGATGAAATATGGCGTCACTCCGTGTAAATACGACCTAGGTAATTAACTAACACCTGCAAGAGCTTGCAAAGGGTTAACAAAAATTTGTTATTCACTAAAACGTTCTCCAACGTGCTCATTTACCTCTAACCAATTAATGATCACAAATCATGAAACTTTAATTTAATACTATAATTATTTGTCTAGTTTAATACTTGTAAAACTCATCAGAGAGTCTTTCAAAGTCAAATATTTGTACTGCACTCCATGCAATACGAAAACTACCGTTTCACCTAATGTAAAGAAATCTGCGTGTGTGTGATTGATCTAGATTTTTAATGTAGTTATAACAATTTTCAGTCATATCGCTACGAAGTCTGCAGTGTGGCAGTTTATAGTGATGACTAGCACTGGGACATCTTGTCACATACATTTATCATCCTGTCCCACCCATCCATATTATTGATTATATTGATGTCTAGCACTGGGACATCAGGTTACATACATTTATCATCATGTCCTACCCAAGCATGTTATTCTGACATCCTGACGGCCAGTCCTAACCCTAACCTCTTAATAATAAGTGTCAAATCGGATGCTCTAACCACTTAGGCCACCAGAGCGATTAATATAAAGAAGTATTACTATCTCAAATTACTAAACATAAATATCGAAATATAAACAGATTATTCCATGATAAGAAGAAATATGTATGTATGTATGTATGTATGTATGTATGTATGTATGTATGTATGTATGTATGTATGTATGTATGTATGTATGTATGTATGTATGTATGTATGTATGTATGTATGTATGTATGTATGTATGTATGTATGTATGTATGTATGTTTATGTATGTATGTTTATGTATGTATGTGTATATATATATATGCAATAAACTGACGACGAACAGTACGAAACTAGTAACTAAGTAGCCTAAGCGCTTTCGACTCTTAATGAGTCTTTTTCAAAGGCAAATACAAAACATATGTACGACAAACAAATAAACACAAAAACGTTGTGTTTGTAAACCTCTACATGGCTGTCTTCACATGTGCTAAAACTATAAATACAACCAGCTTGTATAGACTAGTTGCGGAAACTGAAAACGTTGTATAATTCCCTAAAAGTCTACAAGCCAAAGCGACATCTATTTTTACTTTTTGTACATAGGTAACGCAGATTATATATGGACCTTGTGGCGATAAAAGATGCAAAACCTGTCAACATATGATAGAGACCAAGACATTCACTAGCACAGTGACTAAAGAAAAACTAAACATTCATGATCCAAACAAAACGTGCAAAACAGAGAATGTGATTTATCTCATCACATGTAAGATCTGTGGCCTTCAGTACGTCGGAGAAACTGAAAAGCTACACAAAAGGATAAACCTTCATAGATCTGATTGGATGACAAAAAAGCTGTACAGAAGCCCGGTCGCAGAATACTTCTCCTTCCCTGGCCACAATTTCAGTGATATAATACTTATCGGTATTGCTAACAACCACAGCTGGAGTTCCAAAACCAGGAAGGAAAAGGAATCATACTGGATACGCCGCCTTAGAACATTGAAACCAAGCAGTCTAAACTAAGAAGACTAGAAAATGAAAACTATGCACTAGTAGAATTTAACATTTTCTAAATCTTCTTATTATCCTTCAATTTTTACCATAAGAATAACCGCTATAGAATCAAATATCCGGGATATAATCTGCGTTACATATGTACAAAAGTAAAAATAGATGTCGATTTGGCTTGTAGACTTTTAAAGAATTATACAACGTTTTCAATTTCCGCAACTAGTCTATACAAGCTGGTTGTATTTATAGTTTTAGCACATGTGAAGACAGCCATGTAGAGGTTTATAAACACAACGTTTTTGTGTTTATTTGTTTGTCGTTTATTTGGCTTGTATTTGCCTTTGAAAAAGACTCATTAAGAGTCGAAAGCGCTTAGGCTAGTTAGTTACTAGTTTCGTACTGTTCGTCGTCAGTTTTAATTAATCCCTGACACACGTGATCCCTTGATGGATCCAGTACGCTTGAAAGGGCTGTTATTCGCCATATGATTTGTATTCTTTATATATATATATATATATATATATATATATATATATATATATATATATATATATATATATATATATATATATATATATAGGTAGGTAGGTAGGTAGGAAGAAATATATATATATATATATATATATATATATATATATATATATATATATATATATATATATATATATATATATATAGGTAGGTAGGTAGGTAGGAAGAAATATATATATATATATATATATATATATATATATATATATATATATATATATATATATATATATATATATATATATATATATATATATATATATATTGTTACGCGACAAGGGCTCGGACTCAGTTACAAAGAAAAGATTGAAAGACAACATGCTTGTACATTGTATCAAAACAATTTATTTCCCTAGACAACAATGTAAAAGTTGGTTTGTGAATATAATCAAAATATGCCGACGATATACGAATATGAAAGGCGGTGACGTCTGATGTGGTCCAATATATGAATAACAATAATTCCTCACTCGAATCACAATCATTGTCACCGAATAACTCCAGAAAAATTTTCTATGAATATCTTTCAGAATTTATTTATAGAAAAGTAAATTTATTGAGTTTTCAGGGAAATAAATTATTAAATAAAAAAATCAGTCGAAAAACAAACAATCTTGGCAAAAAATTACAATATACATATGCATTGTAATTTCAAGGTTTTGAATGACTCTCCGCAAAACAATATCAGATTTGCGTATTTAAACTCAAAACATCACTTAAAATCTCGCGAGATTTGTCATGTGGTCTCTTATTACGCTAAAATTCACACATAGGCCAATGTTCACTCCTCTTACAAAAAACAAGCACAAAAAGATTGTTAACAAACATTAATCACGCGAAGAAAGTATGTCCGTGTTGCTGACCAATCATTTTAACTCAACATTGCTTTTGTTATCAAGGTAAGAGGGGCTCAATATTCAATTCTCACGCATTACTATTTTGTCTTAAGTAAACAATATTCTGATAAAAAAAATATATCACTTCTAAAAATATAATCCAGAATCCGAAGAAAAAAAATATTCATTGAAGTTCAATACAACGAAACAAAAATGAAATAAAAAGGACGCTTTTAGACCACCAGGGCGGTCAATATAAAGAAGTA